>AWOL01S0060676.1:0-19613 GCA_000715115.1 Nicotiana otophora
GAAGCGGTTAAAATATGGGTAAAGTAACATCAACACATATCGAAATATGCCAAACATCAGTAGTTCTCCTATTGCCTATGCTTAGACATAGTGGGAGCTTGATGCTATTATGTGTGATTCAAAGCAAGTGTGGGGTCTAAATTGTGAAATTGTATGTATTAAAGTACTTAGCGAGGTGTAGTCACTTTATCCAAATGTATCCTACCCATCCCGCAGCATACATTACAACTGAATTAAGTCCTACTTGATCCTTGAATGAATGAGCTCAATTAGTAGATGTCACGACCCAAAATCCCACTGTAGGCGTCTCTAAGACTAGGTAAGCCGAATACTAACAACGATTAGGTAAATTTTTAACAATGAGAATTTGAAACAGAGTCTAATATGAATACCGAAACAAAAGCGTAATAAGACTACGCGGCAATAATCCTAACAACATCCCAAGATTTGGTAATACAGTGTCACGGACTCTAGCTAAGTACATGGAAATATTGAAATACAATAATGTTCAAATAATAAGCTGAAAGTGCAATGAAAGGAAATAACTCCAAGGGACTGCGACGACCAAACAGCTTTACCTTGAATCCTTGCGACCAATATGCTAACTCTGCCCAAGCCCGATATCTTCAATACCTGGCTTTGCACAAAAATGTACAGAAGTGTAGTATGAGTACACCACAGTCTGTAACCAATAAGTATCAAGATTAACCTCGGTGGAGTAGTGACGAGGTATAACTCAAGACACTCACTAGACAAAATAACATGAGCAGTATAGAAGTATAAAGCTAATAATGAAAGCAGAAATCGGTAAATGGAAACAAGAATCAACAAGTGATATAAATAGTAAAGCAATAAGAACACCATGAAGTATCATTAAAATCAAATAAGGAACACAATGGACGACCAACTAATCAAGTCGTTATGACAAAAGCTTCACAATGAAATCACTCCATGATACCGTATCTCATAATCACAAGTCACGGGTCTCAACCCACCATCCTATGCTCATGACACCTTATTCCCACATTTCAAATCACAACTGCACGGACAACTCACGTGTCAATATCTCAATCTGCCCGGCATGATCACGGGCTCACATTCACAATGCCCAGCGTGGTCACAGGCGCATAATCACAATCCGCCCGGCGTTGTCACAAGCTCAATATTAATATGAAAACTGATAATACAAGAACACATGGGCATGATTAATAAATGTCAAGTTTCATACTCATGAGGTAGTTTAAGTGGCATGCTATGGTGTATGCTTGTGCGAGTGTACTAATATAGCCCAAGTCAACAAGTAATATCAAAGACATCGAGTAGCTCATCGAAGAAACACAATAAATCACGTAAGGTGTATGAAATACACAAGGAAAAGCACACCATCATACGAAAATCACCCAACACAATGTCCCCAAGTCATCACACATCATCCCTGACATTTGCCACCCTTATCTCTCCGATAGCCACCCATATCACTTTGCCCTGACAATATCATTAGCCACTTGTATCACTATGATAGTCACACGTATCACTCCGTATAATAGCCCACCCTTATCGCTTCACCCAGACAATAACACAATAGCCACACATATCACTCTGTATACTCAACAACACTGAGATGCCACCCTTATGCCCCGCATAACAATAATGGTGAAATGTCACCCTTATACTCTGCATAACAACAACCAATCACACAACAATTCACATGTGCTAACATCACAACAACATGACATATCAACTCGTATCACAAGTGTTCATAGGCCACAACATTTCCAAAGATCCAACAATATCAATATTTCCACAACAAATAACCCACGGCTCAACACAATATGTATAGAATCTCAATAACAACAAAATGAGCGGGAAAGTAACTCAACAAGGAACAACACCCCCTTTAAACAAAATTTCAATTAAAATAGATTAATTCCTTTCGATAACCTCAATCCTAATTAATTGTTTAAGGATAAACTCAATAGTGAAAGTATTTCTATGAAATTGCAAACTTCAGATTCTAGTGTATGAATAGGCTAACAATAAAAGAGATGGCACAAACTAGCACTATGTCTAAATGAATGAGAATAACCCGGCAACAAAAGGATATCATGTAACAACAATTACAACTAAGAGTAACTCCACAATAAAAGAAAGCACATAATGATAAAAGTGATAACAACTTCAAATAAAGCATATACGAGAAAACTCGACATGTAAAGAATGTGACATGTAATGACAACTTCAAATAAAGCATATACGAGAAAACTCGACATGTAAAGAATGTGACATGTAATGACAACTTCAAATAAAGCATATACGAGAAAACTCGACATGTAAAGAATGTGACATGTAATGACAACTTCAAATAAAGCATATACGAGAAAACTCGACATGTAAAGAATGTGACATGTAATGACAACTTCAAATAAAGCATATACGAGAAAACTCGACATGTAAAGAATGTGACATGTAATGACAACTTCAAATAAAGCATGTGATAGTAGACATGACTACTAAAAGATATAACATGTGCTAACAATTCCAAATAATTACATGAAAGAAGCCTAAGAGTCTAAGCCGGTCAATTTTCCACATATAAGCTCGAGTACGTACTTGTCACCTCGCGTACACGGATTTCACATGATATAAATAGCAGAAATGACTCAAATCCTAAGGGGTAGTTCCCCAAACAAAGTTAGGCAATATAATTACCTCAAAGAAGCTAAACGGATACTCTAAAATGACCTTCTCGTGTCAAATAACCTCCGGACGGCTCAAATCTAGCCAAAATAACTTAATATCATAAATAAAAACCGTAGGAAATAATTTCAGTTAATAAAGTTTTGATTTTTAATAAAAACTAAAAAACAAAAGGTCAACCCCGGTCACACACCTTGGAACCCAACAAAATTCACAAAATCCGAACACCCATTTTGATACGAGTCCAACCATACCAAAATTATCCAATTCCGACATCAAATCGGTATTCAAATCCTCATTTTACATTTTTAAAAGTTTATACAAAAATTCTCATTTTCTCCTATTCGAATCACTAATTTAATGTTAACATCGCCCAAATCCGAGCTCCAAAGCTCAAAATATGATAAAATGACCAAGACCTTCGAAATAGAGAACTTTAAACACTGCTCCAAAGGTACCCTTCACGTCGGCGGTCACTAACCTCGCGATCACGATTCGAAACTTTCCAGAACAAATTTCACCCTTCGCGATCGTGGCCAATTCCCTTCGATCGCGATGAACAAATTCTCATTACCCTTCCCAAACTCTTCTCAAATAGTTTGTAGTTTAATAGCCATAACGTTTTGTACAATAGTCCAACTGACAAACGATTTAATTTTTTAAAAACTAGACTCAAAGGGCTACAACTTTTATTTTTTGATCATCTCTAAATTCATTATAGATTGCAAGATATATGCTTCCAAAATTGGGTCAGTGACAGTAGAATTTCCTCTACGAGACCGCGAAAAGGCTTCCACAATCGCAATTCATAGTGCCCAAACAGCAAAATTAATCTTTGCAAACGCGACCAATGTCCACGATTATGTTGCATACCCCGGTGGCCAAAAACTCAGCAATTAAAAATGGCCTAGAGATGGTCCGAAACCACCTCGAAACTCACTCAAGCCCCTCGGAACCTTGTCTGAACATACCAACAAGTACCTACTCGAGGCCTCAAATCACATCAAACAATATCAAAACTACAAAACGCACCTTAAATCGAACTTAATGAACTTATAAACTTTCAACTTCTACAACTCGCACTAAATCATATTAAATGATCCCGGAATAACCTCAAATTTTGTATGCAAGTTCCAAATGACATAATGGATCTATTCCAACTCTCAGAATCGCAGTCCGGGTCCGATTTTCATAGAGTCAACTCCTGGTCAAATCTTTCAACCTTTCAAACCTTCAACTTTCCTATTTTCGCCAAAATGCATCAAATTAACCTACATACATCCAAATCCAAATTTGGGCATACACCTATGTACAAAAAAACCATACAAAGCTATTGGAATCATCAAAACACTATTCCGGTGTTGTCTTCACAAAAGTCAAACTTCTGTCAACTCTTACCGCTTAAGCTTCTAAGACAAGAATCATCCTTCCAAATCCATCCTGAATCATCCGAAAACCGAACTCGACCACATACGCAAGTTATAATATATAACACGAAGCTACTCGATACCTTAAGACACCAAACGGGGTGCTAATTTTCAAAATGAACGGTCGGGTTGTTACATTCTCCCCCTCTTAAACAAACGTTCGTCCTCGAACGTGCCAAGAACCATTCTGAAGTCATCAAATCACCGAATGTACTCACCATACATATAATCACGGGTGATACCATGTCACCCCAATCCAAATAGGCCCGACAACACCATCGCAACTAAACGTTATTCCTTCCACCCACACAGATAAGCCTTAGAGCCAAATTTTTCACCATCTGAATCTTCCCAACGACCCGATTCCCACATAAACACATTGTATCAACCTCAACAAGCTATCACAGCTCATGCATATGCCCACAAGATATAACCACCCGATGTAATACATCGCCCATAACAATATCTTTGACCACCATAGTTGCCCATAATCAAATCTAGCACCGATAATTAACCTCATACCAGCTATAACACTATTCTGAACCCTCACAACACTAACAGCTATGCAAGAAATATGAGGATCCCATAGCTTGGTTTATCGCAATTTGTTGAAAACTAAAAATCTAAAGGTTTAAAGAATTCCTAAGTTTGACCGTAGTTTGACTTTATTGCTACCATATTCAGATTTTGATTCCGGAGCTTGGCATAGGTTCATTTTAGTATTTATGATTTTTGGGAAAAAATTTGTGCAAAACGGAGTTGATTTGACGTGATTCGGACGTCTGGTGGAAACATTAAAACTTCTTAAGTTTCTATGAAAATTTCATTTGTTTTGTTGTTCGATTCATAGTTCTAAGTGTTATTTTGGAATTTTGATCATGCGAGCGAGTTTGTATGATGTTATTACACTTGTTTGCATGTTTAGTTTGGAGCCTAAGGGATCGGGTAAGTTTCAAATTGGCTACGGAGTGATTTTTGGACTTAGGGTAAGTTTCAATATGTGTTCTGGTGCTAAACTGCATATCTCGCATTTGCGAGCCAAACATCACAAATGTGAGCCTCACTTTTGTGAACAATGTGTAGCATTTGTGAGCATGGGCTGGGATGGGAAGAGTTCGCATTTGCGGAATCTGCATCCTTGCATTTGCGAGGGATTTGGTCGCAATTGCGGCCACTGTCTACTTGGTGCTTCTTAGCATTTGCGGACCACCTTGGCTCGCATTTGCAACAAAATTTTCTCATTTGTGATGACAACAGGCTAAGTGGCATTTTTCGCATTTGCGAAGGGTTAATTGTGTTTGCGATAATCGCAATTGCGAACTATGAGTCACAATTGCGATAACTGCAGCTCGGTAAAAGAAGGGGGAAACGGTAATTAGCTCATTTCTTTCTAAATCTCAACCCTAACACCCTAAAGGCGATTTTCCCAAGAGATTTTCTTCCTAAATGCATTGGTAAATGACTTTAATCCATTTCTTTCCAATTACCCATTATATTTCATAAGTTTTTAACATCAAATCTAGAATTTTTATGGTAGAAATTAGGGATTTGGGTAGAAATAGGGATTTTTGTAAATTTGGGATTAAAACCTCGAATTGAGGTCAGATTTTGAAACTAATTACATAACCGGGCTAGGGGTGAATGGGTGTTCGAGTTTTGGTCTGAATTTCGTTTTGACCAAGCAAGCCCGGGGTTTGACTTTTGTTGACTTTTTCAATAATGATCTAAATTGAACCTCTTTCATTTGTGGGTAGTTTCTAAGGCTTATTTTGAATCGTTTGGTTAATAAATTTTTAGCTTTGGTTGGTTTGGAGGCTTGTTTGAAAGGCAAGGTCATGTTGAACTTTTAGTTGATTGCGGAGTGAGGTAAGTGTTGGGTTTAACCTTAATATGAGGGAATTAGGAACCCTTGAGTTATGTTGTATGTGAAATTCATGTGTAGCGGCGTATATGCAAGGTGACGAGTGTATATACACCGTCAAAATACGTGTTTCTGTACTTTTTCGTAATTCATTAATTATTTTATTCCATGTCTTAACTATTATATGCTTTAATTACTTCCTCTGCCTTAATTTTCTACTTGTCCTTTATTATTCTCATATTAAAATGTTAGTTTCTCTCATGCTTCCATGATTTAATTGCTACTTGCCTTTATTAACTTACTTGTACCCTTTAGTTGCCATTTATTTGACTTGTCTTGCTACTTAGTATTAATTTTATCAAATTCTTGATTTGGTACGAGATTTCCCTTATGGTTTTGCTTTCATATTCGCTAATCGTAGAGATTTTTGTCATTCGAGTTGTTGAATTAATTTCATTTATCGAATTGTATTTATGGATCGGGTTGCACGCCACAACAGGTGGAATAAGGGAGGATTTATACTGATATGGTGGGATTGGGTTGCACGCCGCAACATGTGGAATAAGGGAATATTGATACAGTGAAATAAGGGAGGATTATGATATTGATTCTGATTAAATGTTGGGATCGGGTTGCGTGACACAATATATTATACTTATTATTATTGTTATTGACATGATAGAATAAGGGAGAATAGTATTTGCAAGGTGGGATTGGGTTGCGCGCCGCAACGGTTTATGTGTTTGGTATTCTTTGTTTTATTATGTTGGCTTCGGTGTTTTCATACGAGATTCTGAGGAGTTGGTATTTCTAGTTTCATTGGTTTTCAAGGATTAAGTTTACGGTCATGTGTTAACTGCTTTATTTTCCTGTATTACCTCTCCTGCCATTATTATTATACTGCGTACAGGGTATTGTAAGTGACCTGCCTTGGCCTTGTCACTACTTTTTCTAGGTTAGGCTCGACACTTACAAAGTACATGGGCTCGGTTGTACTCATACTACACTCTGCACTTTTTGTGCAGACTTTGGAGTCGGTCCCAGTGGCGGTCGGTAGATAGCTCGGATCAGACATTTGACGGAGACTTGAGGTATAGTTGCTCGGCTTCCATAGCCCTGAAGTCCCCCTCTACTTTACCCTAGCTGTTTTACTTTTTTTCAGATAATTTACTTTTATTCGGACCATTATATGTATTATTCTAGTCGCTCGTGCACTTGTGACACCAGTTCTGGGTTGTATTTACATATTTTGGTTATTATGACTTTTCATTTAGTTATATTATAGTTATTTTAGTTTAATTGGAATCCATTAATTTTATTGGTTGAAAATGGTTTAAAATTATTCTAACGTTAGCTGTCCTGGCAAGCAAAATATTAGGTGCCATCACAGTCCCGAGAGTGGAAATTTCGGGTCGTGATAAGTTGGTATTAGATCACTAGGTTGCTTAGGTCTCACGGGTCACGAGTACGCTTAGTAGAGTTTGGAGGATCAGTACTAATCTTCCAAAGTATATGGAGTTTAGGGAAAATGTCACTTCTTTCTTACTCTGTCGTGCGATTTTATTCTATCATTGATGATTGAACCCTTCTATTTTTGTTCTCTCACAGATGGTGAGAACACACACTGCATCTACCGCCGGACAGGAGCTGAAGCCCCTTGTGGCAGCTATGACTAGGGGTAGAGGTCGCGCTAGAGGCCAAGGTAGAGGCAGAGGTAGAGCTCAGCCTAGAGCTTGAGCAACAGCGCCCGCAGTGGAGCCTCGGGTGAATTTTGAGAAGGAGGTTCTAGCTTAGACTGTTCCCATCGGACCAGCTCAGGTCTCGGAAGGGTTCATAGCCACTCTAGTGCTTCTGGATGCCCTAGTCCGTTTGGTGGGACTTATGGAGAGTGTGGCCTAGACTGGTACATTTCCGGTGGCACCACCCGTCTCTCAGGCTGGGGGAGGAGCACACACTCCCGCTACTCACACCCCAGAGCAGGTGGCTCCCCAGTATCAGACTCCAGTAGCCCCGCCAGTTGGGGTAGTTCAATCGGTCGTTGCGACACTGGCTGGTGATAGGCCCGATTTGTCTTTTGAGGGTATGTTGAGGTTAGATAATTTCACCAAGCTCTTTCCTGTTCATTTTGGTGGTGCATCTTCTGAGGATACATAGGATATTTTGGACTGTTTCCACGAGGTGTTGCATAACATGGGTATAGTTGAGACCAATAGGGTCGACTTTGTAGCATTTTAGATGACTGGTTCCGCCCACAAAAGGTGGAGAGATTATATGTTGACTAGATCAGCTAGGTCGCTTGAACTTACCCGGGATCTGTTCTCACAGTTATTTCTTGAGAAGTTCATTCATGTCACCCCGAGAGAGGAGTACCATAGGTAGTTTGAGAGTCTCCAGCTGGGTAGTATGACTGCTACCCAGTACGAGACTCAATTTAGGGACCTAGATCCCCATGCCACTATCTTGCTTCCTACTGAGAGGGAGAGAGTGGGGAGATTTATTGATGGGCTCAATTTCACTCTCATGCTACAGATGGCTAAGAAAATTGGGAGTGATATTTCTTTCGAGACAGCCATAGATATTGCCAGATGGATCGAGTTGGTTTGGGCTCTGGAGAGGGGGCCGGTGTTAGATAAGAGGCCTCATCATTTCGGTAGTTTTAGTGGTGCCTCTTCTGGAGTCAGGGGCACCTTCGGTAGAGGTCATTTCATTACGCGCTTCAGACAACTCACAGTGCTTTAGGAGCCATAGTCCTTATGTGCCTCATTCGGTACATCTAGCCTGCAGTGCGCCATCAACTCCTATCATTGCACCTCTGATTTAGAGTTGTCATCGTGGTTATTTGGCTTGTTTGGGTCAGCTTCAGCAGCCACAGCAACATGATGGGTGTTTTGAGTGTGGTGGTATTGGTCATATAAGGAGGTTCTGTCTGAGATTATTTGGCTGCATACCATAGCAGAATTCTCATTCCATAGTTCTAGCATCGGTTGCTCCACCGCCCGCTCAGCCGGCTAGAGGCAGGGGTCAGGCAGCCAAAGGTGGAGTTCAGGTCTTTAGAGGTGGAGTTCAGGTCATTAGAGGTTGAGGCCAGCCAGCTAGAGGTCATCCCAGAGATGTGGTTCAGAGTGGTGGGGCACAACCCCGATGTTGTGAATTCCTAGCTAGCCCGAGGCCGAGTCATCTGACGTTATTATCATAGGTATTGTTCTAGTTTTCCATAGACATGCTTCAGTTCTATTTGATCCGGGATATACTTATTCCTATGTGTCATCCTATTTTGCTTCATATATGGTTGTACCTCATGATTCTTTGAGTGCTCTTGTGTATGTGTCCATGCCAGTAGGAGATTCTATTATTGTAAATCGTGTCTATCACTTGTGTGTGATTACTATTGGGAGTTTTGAGACTGGAATAGATCTTCTACTTCTAGATATGGTAGATTTTGATGTCATCTTGGGTATGGATTGGCTGTCACCTTATCATATTTTATTAGACTGTCATGCCAAGATGCTGATCTTAGCCATGTCGGGGTTGCCTCGATTAGACTCAAGAGGGACTCCTAGCCACTGTACCAGCAGAGTTATTTATTATGTGAAGGCTCGGCGTATGGTCGAAAAAGAATGTCTAACTTATTTGGCCTATGTCCGTAATTCTAGTGCAGAGGTTCCTTCCATGGATTCAGTGTCAGTTGTTCGTAAATTTTCAGAGGGGTTACCTGTTGATCTGTTAGGGATGCCACCCGACAGGGATATTGACTTCTGTATTGACTTGGCTCCATACATTCGGCCCAATTCTATTCTGCCATAATGTATGGCCACATCGGAGTTGAAGGAATAGAAGGAGCAGTTGTAATATTTTCTTGATAAGGGCTTCATTAGACCTAGTGTCTCGCCTTGTGGTGCGCCTATGTTGTTCGTGAAGAAGAAAGATGGATCGATGAGGATGTGTATAGACTATCGGCAGTTGATCAAAGTCACTATCAAGAACAAGTATCCATTTTGAGGATTGATGACTTATCTGATCAACTTCAGGGTGTCAAAGATTTTTCAAAGATTGATTTGAGATTTGGCTACCACTAGTTGAATATTAGGGAATCTGATGTCCCTAAGATGGCTTTTCGGACTCGGTATGGGCTTTATGAGTTCCTATGATGTCATTTAGGTTGACAAATGCCCCGTCAGCATTTATGGATTTGACGAATCGGGTGTTCAAGCCCTACTTGGATTCTTTTGTGATTGTATTCATTGATGTTATCTTAATATACTCCAGCAATCGACAAGAGCATAAGCAGCATCTTCGGATTATACTTCAGACTCTGAGGGATAGTAAGTTATATGCCAAGTTTTCAAAGTGTGAATTTTGGTTAGACTTAGTCATCGTTTTGGGGCATGTTGTATTGGTAGAGGGAATAAGGTGGATCCTAAGAAGATTGAGGCAGTTCATAACTGGCCTAGACCTACTTCAGCTACAGAGATTTGGAGTTTTCAGGGTTTGGCGTGTTATTACTGCCAGTTCGTGGAGGGGTTTTC
Organism: Nicotiana otophora; assembly: GCA_000715115.1. Classification (NCBI taxonomy): domain Eukaryota; kingdom Viridiplantae; phylum Streptophyta; class Magnoliopsida; order Solanales; family Solanaceae; genus Nicotiana; species Nicotiana otophora. Next base: position 10,512 of record AWOL01S0060676.1, read on the forward strand.
ATCCATAGAAGCCTTATTGACTAGATTGACCCAAAAGGGGACCCCATTCACATGGTCAGATGAGTGTGAGTTGAGCTTTCAGAAGCTCAAGACTGCTTTGACTACGGCGCAGGTGTTGGTGTTGCCCACAGGTTCAGGATCCTACACGATGTATTGTGATTCATCTCGTATGGGTCTCGGTGTAGTATTAATACAGGATGGCAGGGTAATTGCATAAGCGTCACGGCAGTTGAAGGTCCACGAGAAGAATTACCCTGTTCATGACTTAGCGTTGGTAGCCATTGTTCATATGCTAAAGATTTAGAGGCACTATCTTTATGGCGTGTTGTGCGAGGTATTCGCGAATCATCGAAGTCTACCGTATTTGTTCAAGCAAAAGGATCTCAACTTGAGGTAGGGGACGTGGTTGGAGCTATTGAAAGACTATAATATCATCATTTTGTATCATCCCGGGAAGGCCAATGTGGTGGCCGATGCCTTGAGGAGAAAGGCAGTAAGTATGGGTAACCTTCCGTATATCCTAGTCGGTGAGAGGCCGCTTGCAGTAGATATTCAGTCTTTGGCCAATTAGTTTGTGAGGTTAGATGTTTCAGAGCCTAGTCGTGTGTTAGCTTGCACAGTCACTCGGTCTTCCTTGTATGAGCGCATTAGAGAGCGTCAATATGATGATCCCCATTTGCTTTTCCTTAAGGACACAGTGGTTCCAAGCAGGTTACTGTTGGAGATAATGGGGTTTTGAGGATGCAGGGTCGTATTTGTGTGCCCAATTTGGATGGGCTTCGTGAGTTGATTCTTGAGGCAGCCCACAGTTCCCAGTATTTTATCCATCTGGGTGCCACCAAGATATATCAGGACTTGTGGCAGCATCATTGGTGGAGGAGGATGAACAAGGATATAGTTACATATGTAGCTAGGTGTCTAAATTGTTAACAAGTAAAGTACGAGCATTAGTGGTCTGGTGGTTTTTCTTCAGAGGTTAGATATTCGTGAGTGGAAGTGGGAGTGTATCACTATGTATTTTGTTATTAGACTCCCACGGAGTCATAAAACGTTCGACGCAGTATGGGTCACTATGGATAGGTTGACCAAGTCAGCACATTTTATTCCAATGGCAGTTACCTATTCTTCATAGCGGTTAGCTGAGATCTACATCTGTGATATCATCCATCTTCATGGTGTGCCCGTGTCTATCATTTCTGATCGAGGTACGTAGTTCACATCGCACTTCTGGAGGGCCATACAACGTTAGTTAGGCATGCAGGTTGAGTTGAGCACAGCATTTCATCCCTAGACGAACGGACAGTCCGAGCGCACCATTCAGATATTGGAGGATATGCTTCGCGTGTGCGTTATGTATTTAGGGTGTTCTTGGGATAAGTTCTTGCCGCTTGCGGCGTTTACCTACAACAACAGCTACCAGTCTAGCAATCAGATGGCTCCTTATGAGGCATTATATGGGAGGCGGTGTTATTCGCTAGTTGGATGGTTCAAATTGGGGAAGGCTCGGTTGTTGGGTACAGATTTGGTACAGGATGCCTTGGATAAGGTCAAGATTATTCAGGATCAACTTTGCACCGCTCAGTCTAGGCAGAAGCGTTATGACAACCATAGAGTTCGTGATGTGGCATTCATGGTTGGGGAGAGGGTGTTGCTCCGGGTTTCACCCATGAAGGGTGTGATGAGGCTCAGAAAGAAGGGTAAGTTGAGCCTCAGGTACATCGGACCCTTTCAGATTCTTGAGAGAGTAGGTAAGGTGGCCCACAAGCTCGTATTTCCACCTAGTTTATTAGTAGTGCATCCGGTGTTCCATGTTTCCTTGCTCCGAAAATATCACGGTGATCTGTCCCATGTGTTAGATTTTAGCTCAGTCCAATTGGACAAGGATTTGACTTATAAGGAGGAGACAATGGCTATTATAGCCCAGCAGGTTTGACAGTTGACATCTAAAAGTTATCCTTCAGTTCTAGTGTAGTGGAGAGGTCAGCTGATCAAGGCAGCCACGTGGGAGTACAATTCGTACATGCGGAGTAGATATCCACACCTTTTCATCAGTCCAAATAGTTTTCTATGTCCGTTCGAGGACAAATATTTGTTTTAGAGGTGGAAAATGTGATGAACCGATAGGTCATTTGCAGTTTTACCCTTCACTTCTATGTTATGAGATCCCGAATAGCTCCATTTAGCCTTCCATGATTTGCATGCACAATCCGTATCCCTTTTTCGGAAGGTTTTTTTGAGAAAATTGATGAAAATATAAAATCGTGCCTTAAAATTCATTTGAGTTGACTATGGTCAACATTTTGAATAAACTGACTCGAATTTATATTTTGACAGTCCCGGTGCGTCCGCATTGTGATTTGAGACTCGGGCGTATTCCCGAAATCAAATTTAGAAGTTTGTAACTTGATTTATCGCAATTTGTTGAAAACTAGAAATCTAAAGGTTTAAAGAATTCCTAAGTTTGACCGTAGTTTGACTTTGTTGCTACCGAGTTTGGACTTTTTTTTCGTAACTTGGCATAGGTTCGTTTTAAGTATTTATGACTTGTCTGCAAAATTTGGTGCAAAATGGAGTTGATTTGACGTGATTCGGATGTTCGGTTGAAAAATTGAAAGTTCTTGAGTTTCTTTGAAAATTCCACTTTGTTTTGGTGTCCGATTCATAGTTCTAAGTGTTATTTTAGTATTTTTAATGCATGAGTGAGTTCGTATTATGTTATTACACTTGTGTGCATGTTTGATTTGGAGCCCGAGAGGCTCGGGTGAGTTTCGGATAGGCTACGGGGTGATTTTTGGACATATAGGAATAGCGCCTCGCTTTTGCGAAAAATGTGTCGCATTTGCGAGCATGGGCTGGGTTGGGAAGAGTTCCCATTTGTAAAAAAAACTTCGTATTTGCGGACTCTTCATCCTCGCATTTGCGAGGGATTTGGTCGCAATTGCAACTATTGTCTACTTAGTGCTTCTTCACATTTGCGAAGCAATGTTCGCATTTGCGGACTGCCTTGGCTCGCATTTGCGACGACAACAGGCTCAATGGGTTTTTCGCATTTGCTAAGGGTTGATCTCTTTTGCGATCATCGCAATTGCAAACTATGAGTCGCAATTGTGATAACTGCAGCTGGGTAAAAGAGGGGAAAACGGGAATTAGCTTATTTTTTCAGACTCTCAACCCTAAACACCCTTGAGGCGATTTTCCCAATATATTTTCTTCCTAAATTCATTGGTAAGTGACTTTAATCCATTTCTTTCCAATTACCCTTTACATTTCATAAGTTTTCAACATCAAATCTATGGTTTTCATGGTAGAAATTAGGGATTTAGGTAGAATTAGAAATTTTTTTAAATTTGGGATTTAAACCTCGAATTGAGGTCGGATTTCGAAACTAATTACATAACCGGGCTCAGGGTGAATAGGTGTTTGGGTTTTGGTCCCAATTTTGGTTTGACCAAATTGGCCTGGGGGTTGACTTTTGTTGAATATTTCAATAATGATCTAAATTGAACCTCTTTCATTTGTCGGTAGTTTCTAAGGCTTATTTTGAATCGTTTGGTTAATAATTTGCTAGATTTGGTTGGTTTGGAGTCTTGTTCGAAAGGCAGGGCCGTGGTTGAACTTTGAGTTGATTGCGGGAGAGGTAAGTGTTGGGTTAAACCTTAATTTGAGGGAATTTGGAACCCATGAGCTATGTGCTATGTGAAATTCATGTGTAGCGGCGTATATGCTAGGTGACGAGTGTATACATGCCGTGAAAATACTTGTTTCCTTGCCTTTCCGTATTTCATTAATTATTTTATTCCATGTCTTAATTGTTACATGCTTTAATTGCTTCCCATGCCTTAATTTGCTACTTGTCCTTTATTATTCTCGTATTAAAATGTTAGTTTCTCCCATGCTTCCATGATTTAATTGCTAATTGCCTATATTGACTTACTTGTACCCTTTAGTTTCCATTTATTTGGCTTGGCTTGCTCCTTAGTATTAATTTTAGCAAATTCTTGATTTGGTACGAGATTTTGCTTATGGTTCTACTTTCATATTTGTTAATCATAGAGATTCTTGTGCTTCGAATTGTTGAATTGATTTCATTTATCGAATTGTGTTTATGGATCGGGTTTCACGCCACAACAGGTGGAATGAGGGTGGATTGATACTGATATGGTGGAATCGGGTTGCACACCGCAATATGTGGAATAAGGGGGGATTGATGCGGTGAAATAAGGGAGGATTATGATATTGATTTTGATTATACGTTGGGATCGGGTTGCGCGCCGCAACATATATTACTTCTTATTATTGTTATTCACATGATGGAATAAGGGAGAATCGTGTTTGCACGGTGGGATCGGGTTGTGCGGCGCAACGGTTTATATGTTTGGTATTCCTTGTTGTATTGTGTTGGTTTCGGTGTTTTCATACGAGATTCTGAGGAGTTGGTATTTTTGGTTTTACTGGTTTTCGAGAATTGAGTTTACGGTCATGAGTTAACTACTTTATTTTCTTGTATTACCTTTCCTGTCATTATTATTATACTGCATATAGGTTATTGTAAGTGACCCGCCTTAGCCTCGTCACTACTTCGTCGAGGTTAGGCTCGACACTTATATAGAACATGGGGTCAGTTGTACTCATACTACACTCTGCACTTCTTGTGAAGACTTTGGAGTCGGTCCCAGTGGGGTAGATAGCTCAAATCGGGCATTTGACGGAGACTTATGGTACAACTGCTCGGCGTCCGCAACCCTGAAGTCCCCCTCTACTTTATCCTAGGTGTTTTACTTATTTTCAGACAGTTTACTTTTATTCAGGCCATTATATGCATTATTCTAGTCGCTGGTGCACTTTTGACAGCAGCCCTGGGTTGTATTTAGATATTTCGATTGTTATGACTTTTCGCACTTTATTTTAGTTCTATTATAGTTATTTCAGTTTAATTGGCATCCGTTAATTTGATTTGTCAAAAAAGGTTTAAAATTATTCTAACGTTGTCTTGCCTAGCAAATGAAATGTTAGGTGCCATCACGGTCCCGAGGGTAGAAATTCCGGGTCGTGACACTAAAACCCAATATGCACAATGCGAATGTGACTGAATATGCAAAGAGAAACACATGAGTGAACTATCAAACAAACCCAACATGCACAAACTCCCTATTAGTACCATACTGCGAATCAATTCTACAAGGGAGAATCACCACATATGAACTAACCACAAGGATCTTATCCTTATATAACCCCACCACCGCAGGTAACCCGGTTCAAACATATCAAACCACATGAAAATGCAAGGATCCCATCCTCGACTCTAAATCACAAGTAGAATGCACATCATACCAACCGAACCCTTCCACTAATTCAATTCCGTGAAACAAAATCACAACATGTAACGAACTCCTCATACCGGTAAAGTATCTAAATCACAAATCGTAACCAAACCATCCATAAATCACATCTAAACCTACTGTAATGAGTAACAGAAAGTCACATCTAGTCTCATAGCTCTCAATAGTGAACAAAAAAAAATGATAAACACAGTCTGCCACCAAAATAAGAATGATGTTCCTCTATAACAAATTGAAACCATACCTGTAGATACAACATCTAGTGCAGGGGCCTCAGCCCTACAATAGAAAGTATATCAACGGGCTAGTCCTCCCCCTCTAGGGCATCCTCTACCTTCCTATCCTCCACCCCTAACTGGTTGTGCATATGAAGTAGCAACTGGAATGGAGCCCATAGCCTGAGTGCTCTGATGAAATCCGCCCCTCCCAAGTATGGGACAATCTCTCACGATGTACCTAGTATCACCACGCTCAAAACAACCCCTCTGTAGGCGTGGTTGTTCGTACTGAGTCTGTGTCGGATAACTGGATTAACCGTTGTAGGAACCTCGTACCGGTGGTAAACCAAAAAAACTAACTGGAGCACCACGAGTAGTCTGAAGTGTGGACTGGACTGGGCGAGTTCCCGAGCCTCCACCATGATGGGTTATAGCTGAAGAGTAGAATCCACTGAACCCTCCAGAACCTCGAGACCTCTTGGTCTCCTTATCCTCCCTCTCCTCACCCCGAATACGCTCTAACATCCTGATAATCTCCACCACCTGCTAAAATGGAGTATCAGTCTTCAACTCCATAGCCATGCTGAATCTAAGATTATAACTGAGCCCCTCAATGAATCTACGGACTCGCTCTCTGACTGTAGGAACCAAAGTAGGTGCATGACGGGATAACTCACTGAACCTGATGGCATACTCTAATATGGTCATGGTGCCCTGATGTAGCTGCTCAAACTCTGTACGCCATGCATACTGGAGGGTATGGGGAACAAACACCCTCAAAAACATCTCTGAAAACTGAACCCAAGTGGGTGGTACTGCATCGGCTGGTCTACCCTCCTCATAAACCTGCCACCACTGATACGCTGCTCCTGACAATTAAAATGTAGTAAAAGCAACTTTGCTCACCTCTACAATACCCATGGTACAGAGAATACGGTGACACTTCTATAGAAATTGATGTGCATCATCGATAGTTGTGCCACTGAAAGTAGGCAAACTATACCTCTTGAACCTCTCAAGCCTCCTCTGTTCCTCCTCTGATGCCCCTAGCCTAACCTCAGGCTGAACCGAAATAACATGTTGTACCGGCACCATACCCGAAACCATACCAATGTGAACTCGCTGGTCTAGTGTACAGGTGGTGGGAATTTGAACTTCTCCCCTAATCTGCGAAGTAGTTGGTGCAACTGAGATCAATCCCGCCTAAGCCAATGTACCAAACATGCTCAGGAACTGTGCTAAAGTCTCTTGAAGTCCATGGGTCACAACAGACGCCTCCGGTGCCTCTCCCCCAACTGGAGCTACTACCGGCTCATCAACTGCTACTCTGATGGGTGCTCTAGCTACGGCGCATGCCCCTCCTTGGCCCCGACCTCTCGGTGCTCTAGCAGGGGCGCGGGTGTCTGCTCAGCTCACCTGGTAGCATGTGTCCTCACCATCTGTGAGAGAGTAGAGATACAAGGGCTCAAACTTTGAAATCAACAAATTTGCACGACAGGAATGAAAAAAGTGGAACTTTCCTAATAGTTTCGTAGCCTCTCGAAGATAAGTACAGACGTCTCCGTACCGACCCGCAAGAATCTACTAAAATTGCTCGTTACTCATAAAACCTATGAATCTAGAGCGTTGATACCAACTTATCACGACCCAAAAACCTACCATAGGCATCGTGATGGCACCTAGTCTCTAAGACTAGGTGGACCGATTACTAACAACGATTAGGCAAAGTTTTAACAATGATAATTTGAAAGGGAGTCTAATATGAATACCAAAACAAAAGCGTAATAAGCCTACTCGGCAATAATCATAAAAACCTCCAAGAATTTGGTAATACAGAATCATGAACTCTAGCTAAGTACATGGAAAGAGCTCAAAGATCGAAATACAATACTGTTCAAATAACAAGTTGACAGTCCAATGAAAGGAAAGAACTCTAAGGTAATGCGATGACCAAGCAGCTCTACCTTGCAACCTCGCGACCAATATTCTAACTCTGCCCGAGTTTGATATCTCCAATACCTAACTCTGCACAAAAATGTGCAGAAGTGTAGTATAAGTACACTACGTTTGGTACCTAGTAAGTATCAAGACTAACCTCAGTAGATTAGTGACGAGGTACAAGTCAAGACACTCACTAGACAAAAATAACTTGTGCAATGTAGAAGTATAAAGCTGATAATGAAAGCAAAAATCAGTAAATGGCCACAATAATCAACAAGTGATATAAAAAATAAAGCAATAAGAACACCGTGAAGTATTGTTAAAACCAAATAAGGAACACGAAGGACGACCAACTAATCAAGTTGTTCTAACATAATTTTCACAACGAAATCACTATGTGATATCTCATCTCATAACCACAAGTCACGGGTCTCAACCCACCATCCTATGCTCACGGCACCTTGTACCCACATTTCAAATCACAAGTGCAAGGACAACTCAGGTGCCAATATCTCAATCTGCCCAACATGATCACGGGCTCACATTCTCAATTTGTCTGGCGTGGTCACAGGAGCACAATCACAATCCACCCAGTGTAATCACAGGCTTAATATCTATATGAAAACTGATAATACAAGAACACATGGGCATGATTAATAAATGTCAAGTTGCATGCACCTGAGCTAGTATAAGTGGCATGCTACGGTGTATGCTTGTACGAGTGTACTATTGTAGCCCAAGTCAACAAGTAATATTAAATACATCGAGTAGATCATCAAAGCAACACAACAAATAATGTAAGGTGTATAACATACACAAGAAAAATCACAACATCACACACAAATCACCAACACGATGTCCCAAAGCCATCACACATCATCCTTGACATTTGCCACCCTTATTGCTCTGATAGCCACCCATATCACTCCACCCTGACAATATCATTAGCAACATGTATCACTCTGATAGCCACTCGCATCACTCTGTATAATAGTCAACCTTATTGCTCAACCCAGACAATAACACAATAGCCACCCGTATCACTCTGTACATTCAACAACAGTGACATGCAAGCTTTATGCCCCGCATAACAACAACCGACCACACAACAATTCACATGTGCTAACATCACAACAACACAACATATCTTCTCGTATCACAAGTGCCCATAGGCCACAACCTTTACAAAGATCTAAAAATATCAATATTTCCACAACAAATAGCTCACGCCTCAACACAATGTGTATAGAATCTCAATAACAACAAAATGAACGGGAAAGTAACTCAACAAGGAACAACACCCCTTTTAAACACAACTTCAATTAAAATAGAGTAATGACTTTCGATAACCTCAATCCCAATAAATTATTTAAGATAAACTCAATAGTGAAAGTATTTCTTTGAAATGGCAAACTTCGGATTCTAGTGTATGAAAAGGCTAACAATAAAAGAGATAGCACGAACTAGCACTACGTCTAAATGCATGAGAACAACCCGGCAACAAAAAGATATCATGTAACAATAATTTCAACTAAGAGTAACTCCACAATAAAAGAAATCAAATAATGATAAATTGATAACAACTTCAAATAAAGCATATAAGG
>AWOL01S0060681.1:3295-16281 GCA_000715115.1 Nicotiana otophora
CCGTGAAAATCGCCCAAATATCGCCTAAATCGAGCTCCCCAAACTCAAAAATGAGTAAAATGGCTAAACTCCCCGTTTTATGGGGTTTCTGGCGTTTTCGAGCGCCACAGGTAGCGTGGGGCGCTGCCTGTGGCGCACTTTCCAGAACACCAATAATTCCCAGCGCCAGGGCTAGCGCCCCACGCTACCCTGGGCGCTGGCGGCTACGAAAAATCTTCCCCGACACGCAAATGGGCATAACTCTCTCATACGATGTCTGAATTCGACGATTCTTTTTGCTATGGCTCCAAAATTTCAATACGGATCTAATGCTTCCATCAAAATTGAATTTTGAATTCATTTTCTTAATGGGATATCACTTATTCTTGAAGAAACGACGTCGAACATTCTTGAAATGCCAAAATTAAATTCCGTTGACCACCTGAAATCCACCCGAGGCCCTCGAGATCTCAACCAAATATACCAACAAGTCCTAAAACATTATACGGACTTACTCGGGGTCTCATATCACGTCAAACGACGCTGAAATTATAATTCACACCTCGATTCGATCTTTTGAGTTTTCAAACTTTTCAATTTACAAATCTTGTGCCAAAATATGTTAAATGAATCCGGAATGACTTTAAATTTGGCACAAAAGTCATAAATGACATAACGGAGCTATTTTAATTTTCCGAATCGGATTCCGACCCTCATATCAAAAAGTCAACCCCGTGGTCAAACTTGGAAATCTTTAGCCTTTAAATTGCTGGTTCCGTTAAATGGTCATAACTTAAGCTAGAAACCTCCAAATTAAATTCCGGGCATACGCCCAAGTCCCAAATCACGATATGGAGCTATCAGAACTGTCAAAACACTAATCTGGAGTTGTTTGCTAAAATGTTGACCAAAGTCAACTCACTTGAATTTTAAAGCTCTATTTCACATTTTAATTCATATTTCACATAAAAACTTTCCAGAAAATTTTATGGATTGCACACGCAAGTCGAGGAAGGATAAATGGTACTTTTTAAGGTCTTAGAACATAGAATTACTTATTAAATTTAAATATGATATTTTGGGTCATCACAACAGCCCACATCAAGTACCACCACATTTTAGCAAATAATAGAGACTGAGGTAACATGTACAATAATTTCTCTGACTGAGTACCAATAATGTGAGCATGAATAAAGCCTAAGTATGATCTCTAACATGAGGACAAATAAGTTCAACAACAAATAAATAAATAACCACAGATAATAGCCATTAGGCCTCACAACCTCACGGGACGGACCAAGTCTCAATCCCTCATGGTGCACACTTACACGCTTGTCACCTAGCGTGGATCTCACTTCCAAACAATCACGTGATGTCAAATCTCCAAGTTTATATCCTCAAAGCCAGAGTTAAAACTGTTACTTACCTAAACAGCGTAAAATCCTACTCTGGGATTCCCTCGTCTCTGGACTCGGTCTCCAAATTCTCCAAATCTATTCACAATTAATTCAATATACTCAACACGAATCGTAGGAATTAATTCCATATGAGAATACCAATTTTCCAGCAAAATCCGAAATTTAACTCAAAAATCGTCTGTGGGACCCATGTCTCGGAATCCGACGAAACTCACAAAATATGATAACCTATTTAATTACGAGTCCACCCATACCAATTTTATCAAATTCCGATATCAGATTGACCTTCAAATCTTGATTTTACATTTTTGGAAGATTTTACAAAAATCTGATTTTGCTTCCATAACTTCACGGTCTCATGATATAAATGAGTATGGAACCATGAAATATAATCAATATAGGATAAGGAACACTTACCCCAATGTTTAATCGTGAAAATCGCCCAAATATCGCCCAAACCGAGCTCCCCAACTCTATTTTTGTCACAAATGGTAAAAAAAAAACCCGTTTATAGAGCCTCTGGTGTATTTGAGCGTCACAGGTAGCATGGGGCGCTTCCTGTGGCGCAGTTTCCAGTACCCAAAAATTCCCAGTGCCAGGGATAGCGCCCCACGCTACCCTGGGCGCTCGCGGCGACGGAAAATCTCCTCCGATACAGAAATGGGCATAACTCTCTCATATAATGTCCAAATTCGATGATTCTTTTTGCTATGGCTCCAAATTTTCAATACGGATTTATTGAAATCATAAAAGTTCAAATCCGAATTCGTTTACTCATAAGTCAACTTCCAGTTGACTTTTTCCATTATGAGACTAAGTGTCTCATTTCACTCCGAGTTTCTTCCGGACTCAAACCAACTAACCCAATAAGTCATAAATTAATAGCAAGACATAAATTGAGCAGTAAATATGGAAACGGGGTTATAATATTCAAAACGACTGGACGGGTCGTTACATTCTCCCCTTCTTAAACAAACGTTCGTCCTCGAACGTGCCAAGAGTTGTTCTCAAAACCATCAAGAACTCTCTCTGAACCCCAATGGCACAAGACCAATCTATCAGGACTGAATCCTTCTAACTCAATCAAGCTACGAAGACCACCAAAAACCCAAGGACATTTCCACAAAACACATGTAGAACTCATTACCTCACACACACCAAAAGAACTAATCATATCCATTACCATGCCGATCCAATCTACTACCAAGATGTCCTATCTATCTGAGTTCCTTCTGAATTACTTTCGAATTGATAGTTTGCCCCGCCATAACGCCACAATCCTCAACCCAGACTCACCACACGAGACCCAAGCATAAAACCACACCGCCCTAAGGTTCATAAGCCGCTGAATACTCTCTTAAATATCCCCAAAAGTACCACAAGCACGCGCTCACACAATCAACACCTCAGTGCTCAAGCTACAGTCAAAAACCCGGCCTCATGTCCTCTAGACTGGCTCGACATCAACACACAGAAATTATATCTCGCACCTCATCCAGGGAATCACAAGCAGTCGATACACAACCGATACCGAGCGCTCATGTGCGCATACGAATGCGTGGAAGGAATTCAAAGAGTTACACTTCAAGCTAAATCAATACCGCACGAAATGAATTCAAGAATGTGAAGTTTTCCTAAAGGTTCTGTACCCTCTCGAAGATAAGTACAGACGTCTCCGTACCGATCCGCAAGACTCTACTAAACCCTCTCATGACTCGTGAGACCTACGTAACCTAGAGCTCTGATACCAACTTGTCACGACCCAAACATCTGACCATGGTCGTGATGGTGCCTATCGTGTTACAAGGAAAGCCTGCTTCCCAAAATATTTCTACTACGATTATAAGAATTTAATAAAACACTTCAACACTTGAATTTCTCATAACTAAATCAACTCTAAATATATTTTTTAGAAATACGGAAATGAGCCCCAAACATCGGGGTGTCACTAAGTCATGAGCGTTTAAATCTATGAACTAAGAATTGAAACTGTCTAACTATCAATACATTCCAAAAGAAGAAATGACAAAAGGAGTAACAAGGTTCTGCGGACACTAGCAGCTACCTTGCAATCTCCACAGATAGCCGGCCTGAACTCAACGATCGTCGCGCTCTAACTCACCTGGATCTGCACATAAAGTGCAGGGTGTAGTATGAGTACAACCGACTCAGTAGTAATAGAAATAACTAAGGAACTGAGCAATAGTGACGAGCTAACCAAAACAGTCCAGTTATTTATTTTTCACAATTTAAAAATAAACAGGAATAAATAAGTCAATTCCATAACTCAGTAAATGCCACAAAGAAGTTTAACAGTTAAATGCAGCAGCAACACAAATAAATATAACCTCACAGCAGTGTCACTCCATCACTCATCACTCGTACTCAGCACTCAATACTCAAAACACTCAACACTCTACGCTCACTAGGAGTGTGTACAGATTCCGGAGGGGATCCTTCATCCCAAGCGCTATAATCTGCATGGACAACTCACGTGCCATCATATCAATACCTGGATCTGCACGGTCAACTCACGTGCTACGCGGACAACTCACGCGTTATGGTATAAATACCTGGACCCGCACGGTCAACTCACGTGCTACGTGGACAACTCACACGCTATGGTATTAATATCCTCACAACCATGCCCCCGGCCTCACTCAATCAATATCAATACTTGGATCCGCATGGTCAACTCACGTGCTACGCGGACAACTCACGCGCTTTGGTATAAATACCTAGACCCGCATGGTCAACTCACGTGCTCCGCGGACAACTCACGTGCTATGGTATTAATATCCTCACAACCAGGCCCTCGACCTTACTCAATCATATATCTCACTAGCCTCATCATCACCAACAAATAAGGGAACACAGCCCACATCAAGCACCACCACATTTTAGCAAATAATAGAGATTGAGGTAACATGTACAATAATTTCTCTGACTGAGTGCCAATAATGTAAGCATGAATAAAGCCTAAGTATGATCTCTAACATGAAGGCAAACAAGTTCAACAACAAATAAACAAATAACCATAGATAATAGCCATTAGGCCTCACAACCTCAAGGGACGGACCAAGTCTCAATCCCTCGCGGTGCACACTTACACGCTCGTCACCTAGTGTGGATCTCACTTCCAAACAATCACGTGATGTCAAATCTCCAGGTTTATATCCTCACAGCCATAGTTAAAACTGTTACTTACCTAAACAGCGTAAAATCTTACTCCGGGATTCCCTCGTATCTGGACTCGGTCTCCAAATGCTCCAAATCTATTCACAATTAATTCAATATACTCAACACGAATCGTAAAAATTAATTCCATATGAGAATACCAATTTTCCAACAAAATCTGAAATTTAACTCAAACATCGCTCGTAGGACCCATGTCTCAGAATCCGACGAAACTCACAAAATACGATAACCCATTCAATTACGAGTCCACCCATACCAATTTTATCAAATTCCGATATCAGATTGACCTTCAAATCTTCACTTTACGTTTTTGGAAGATTTTACAAATATCTGATTTTGCTTCCATAAATTCACGGATTCATGATGTAAATGAGTATGGAATCATGAAATATAATCAATATAGGATAAGGAACACTCACCCTAATGTTTAATCGTGAAAATCGCCCAAATATCGCCCAAACCGAGCTCCCCAACTCTATATTTGTCAAAAATGGTCAACAAATCCCGTTTATAGAGCCTCTGGTGTATTTGAGCGTTACAGGTAGCATGGGGCGCTGCCTGTGGCACAGTTTCCAGTATCCAAAAATTTCCAGCGCCAGGGATAGCGCCCCACGCTACCCTGGGCGCTCGCGGCGACGAGAAATCTCCTCCGATACAGAAATGGGCATAACTCTCTCATACGATGTCCGAATTCGATGATTCTTTTTGCTATGGCTCCAAAATTTCAATACGGATCTACTGAAATTATAAAATTTCAAATCCGAATTCGTTTACTCATAAGTCAACTTCCGGTTGACTTTTTCCATTATGAGATTAAGTGTCTCATTTCACTCCGAGTTTCTTTCGGACCCGAACCAACTAACCCAATAAGTCATAAATTAATAGCAAGACATAAATTGAGCAGTAAAAATGAGAAAGGGGTTATAATATTCAAAATAACTGGACGGGTCGTCACACCTATGATCACAAATCATTTGATTTTGTTTAAGAGATTTGATCTCTCGTTTCAAGTTTTTAACTTCAACTTTTAAATCATCGAAAGAAGAATCTCTTGCAGGAGTTGTATTTTTATTTAAAAGACGGTTATTAACCTCTAGCAAAGAATAAGGCGGGGAATATTCAAATTCTTTTTAAAAAGGTTTTGAAAAACTAGAACTTGAACTAGCAGCCAAATTAATAATTCTTTCACGAAGTTTTTCATCAGTAACTTCCTTTAAAAGTTCTATCACATTATCAGATGTAATAGTTTTCATGTTCAAATCTTGGAACTGAGATTGCAATTTATCAAATCCGTCATCATCACAAGTGCATGCATTACCATTGCAAGTTGTACAAGTATTATCAATATTTTTATCACTATCAGATAAATCAAGTAAATCTACTTCAGCTTCAGATTCTGACTCAGAATGATAATCAGACTCTGATCCAGAAGTGTATAACAAACCATAAACCTTATCACGTAACTCATCATCTAGTCCTAAGGTTTTCATCTTTTGAAGCTTACAATTCGGGGCTATATCGCCAAATTTACCACACTTGTAACACTTAATGTCAGCAAGATCTCGCTTATACCTATTTTTGGTAAATCTAGTAGACTTACGATGGGCTTTCTTAGCTTCTCGTTCTTCTTTGGATCTATATCTAGATCTCTTTCTCCTATAAGGACTGTCTTGGTTGGGGTATCTATGATACTTATGTTTCTTCTTCTTATGAGTAGAAGTCTCGGGTAGACCGAACTGAGTACAAAAATCTCCTAACTGGGATTTTTCTTTAAGCTTATCCATCTTAAGTTGTCTGGATAACTTTAACTCATTGCACAAGTTTAATCCTTCTTGTGTGCATATTCCTATCAACTTACCATAGGTATAATTGTTGTACGGGATTTCACCAAAACTACTTCTTAGAGTCTTTCTAACTCTTTCAGCAAATAAGGAGGGAAGGCCATCTATAAACTTGGCTTTCCAATAGTCAAACTTATTTTCGGGTAGTTCCATAACCCTACTCATAAAGGTATATTTATACCATCTGAATTCACCTAAGGTCCTACATCTAAGACCATTAAGGAGAGTACGAATTGTCTCATGCTGGTTGGTAAATCTACCGTTGAAGTGTTCTAATATAGTAAGAATAAGAGTATACACAACATCTTCTCTATTTGCCACTATGGTCATGCCTAAGTTATCAATTCGTCAGCGGCTTGAGCATTAATAACCATTGCTCTTTCTTCGACAGTCAAATAATTATCCCACCAACCACGAAGTTGGCCAGTAAAACCTGCAACAATCATTTTGCGAATAGTTCTATCTGTATTTTCACACTTTTACAG
This sequence comes from Nicotiana otophora, assembly GCA_000715115.1. NCBI lineage: Eukaryota > Viridiplantae > Streptophyta > Magnoliopsida > Solanales > Solanaceae > Nicotiana > Nicotiana otophora. The sequence continues at coordinate 10,217 of AWOL01S0060681.1, forward strand.
ATAGTTGCATAAATAAGCATTCTATGCACAAGAATAGTCAATTGTCTATCAGTCAATCCATCAAGATTTCATTCGTAAATTTCGGAACCATTGTAAGACATATTAGTCTTATTCCAATAACGTTCCTCTATTAAAACATCTTGAGGAGTAGGACGATTGTAATAATAAGTTTGCATTCTGGGCTTATCAGCATATTTGCTATCAGCAAACTTACTATTCTTTTTGGGATAACCCCTGAGTTTATTAAACTCTAACAAAATATCATTTTTATAATCAAAAGTAGTATCCAATTTATTAGCAAAATCTTTTGATAAATCAATAGGTTTGATATTCAAACCGGATAACTTTTTATCAAGAAGTTCTTCTAAATCATTTAAAGATTTAAATTTAAAATCCTGAATCTCAGAGGGTCTTTGAACATGAGTAAGAACAGTTTGAGCTCCTGACTTGCTTCCTGAAGTGGAGGCAATATCAGTTAGTTTTTTGCTAGTACTCCTATCCTTTATTAAAACTGTTAAAACTACAAGTTTTTTATCAAGAAAAATGATTTGTTCTCCCAAAATTTTAACATATAAGCTCAAATAATTATTAAATTAATTTCTGCGACATTGACTGCAGCAACATCTTCATCAATAAATTTTTGAAATGCAGTAAAAGTAATACCTATATTATTAGGTAAAACAAAAGGTGCTTGAGGAGGGTAAATGGCTTTAGTAATATTGTGACTCCCCTCTTTATAAGATTTTTCCAAAACTTTTATAAAAAGTGGTAAATATGTGGTTATAAACCAAGGAACAAAATACATAATTTGATTATGTAAAGCACAAGTTTCATAAAATTCTTGAGAAATATTGTTTAAATCCTCTTTACTATAAGTATCAAAAAACCAAGTTTTAAACCGGTTCCATTTATCACTGAAAAATTCTTTTTGAATATAACCTCTAGCTTGTGACCCTGGACTAAAATCAATTTGGTGTGGAATCATTTAAACTTCATTTGGGTCAAAATCCATCTCGGACGCAGAAGGAATATCCTTATCAGAAATATTATCACTATCCTGAACAATATTTGTCTGGGGGTTAATCTTAACCCTTTCAACTGGCTTATTACCCATTTTAGTAGAAATTGTGTGTAAAGATACAGCACGATTTCTAGCTGGTCCATAGACTGGTTCAACAGGAGAAATGTGTTGAATATCAGGCAACAGTCTATGACTAGTAAAAGAATGTCTATTATAATTAGAACTAGTTGCAGGCAAAAGTCTATTATTAGAAAATGACTGCCTATTATAAGTGAAACTATTTTCATCAAACTGAATGCAAATCCTATCATCCGGATTTTGAGTAATTTGAGAATACTCAGTATTACTAACAGCATTAGTTATCTCACTGGGGATATAACCGAATCCAAAGTCCATGTAGTCTGAAAGTTAATTTCTTCCCACTTAATAGGTCTCCTTGTGGTGACCTTAGACTTTGCTTCAAGTGGCGGGCGGTAATCCGCACGGCCTTCTCAACTAAGCTATAACAGAAATCGCTGTTTAACCGGTAACTGGAATTGTTTCGCGCCTCTGCTGACATTTATATGTCTACCGAGGTTTCCACCAGCTAAAGATTTCTATTTTAACATACTTGAGAATTCTTAATCTAGCTAATTCAGTACCCTTACATTTAAAGACTGGCGGTAATCCGCACAATCAGTAAGGATATAAGAATTAAAATATACTTGAATTTTATATATAGTTTAATGACTGTATGCAAGGTTAAAACCTTTACTCAAGCAAGGGGCCTGTCTTAATATAATACATACTTTTATTGAGATCATGTGTCTAGCAGTTCTAACCGTGAAAGAAGATGCCCTTTTTAACTCTTTTATCGAGTTGAGGTTCACGGCTGGATAGACGAAGCCACTAAGGCAAAGCCAATAAGAGCAGTGTTATATTAGACTGTACCAACCATCTTGACATCAAGTCAAAATACTATATATAAAACTCACTTATATTTTAATAGATGTCGTCGCTTTCATGGTTTATATAGGAGAGAAGATAGATATTCAACATAGATATGAAGTCTCTTAGCCGGTGATCGTCACGGCCAGAGAGGAGAGACTAGAAGGAAAACTAACTAAGAAAGAAATCACTACCTTTTGGCCGCGACGCAAGGCCTGAAGATGAAGAACTGAAAACTTTATTTACTTTGTTCTTCTGTCACAAGCTACAAACGCTTAATTACACTTGAAGAGAGAGAGAGAGAATTCTAGAGAGAGAGGGTCTCGCTTCCTTCCCCTTCTTCTGAACGAATGAAACATATAAATAGAAAAGAAAAGAATCTATGAACAGTAAAAGTAGGGCCCATGGGTCCCTGTTACAGTAATTTTACTATACAAAATAGTATTTTTACTGTTGATGAACAGTGTATCTACTGTTTTGAGTGGGGTCCGTCGGCTTCACTGTGCTGTGGGTCCGACGGCTTCACTATGCTTGTGGGGTCCCGCTTTTTCACGGTGCTGGTCATTCGTCTCATTCTTTCATTTTGCGGAGGAATTCTTTCGCATTCTGCAAATCTTCATCAGATAGTATTTTTCTGATTCAAACGGCTGAGAATCTTCAGTGATATCATCGTTATTGGTTTCACTCTGCATAGAAGTGTCTGATTTCTCATATTGATTAATGGAACGAAGTAAATTGCTTTTGAATTCTTCCAAGTAGTTGTTAATCATTTCTGCTTTATTTCCTTCCTGAAAGGAAATCTTTCTGGCAATATGTCGTACTAAGTTGTCATCAATCACCACTGAGGTTTGCTGGAATATTCTTGGATTTTTGTTTTGATTGAATCCAAGAGTTCTTGACCATATAATGTCTTCATTTTGGGATCCTTTTTTATTAGTTTATCCCGAAAATTGTTATAAAAGGTCCTGTATAAGCACGGGACTTGTTCTTCGGTAAATCCAACTTCTGGAGTTCATTTATGAATCCACGGAATATAGAATTCCAGAAAGAAATAAATCTGGTCAATTTTTTCTAGGTAACAGATATGATCTGTGTGATATAAATCGTTTATAAAAGGGGAAATTTTAATCTATTCTTTGTATAACATGAGAAATGGATCAGGTAAAATTCTTACTGTCGGACCATGGTATAACCACCAATTTAGAAACCAATTAGGAATAGTCTTTGCAAATATCTTTGCACATACTTTAATAAACCAAGTATGTTTGTGTCGATCATTATTGTAGTGTAATACTTTATCAAATGCCTGGATATAATCCCAATAGGTAAAACTCATTCTAGATTTGTTAAGGCTTATATGCCTTTCTTTCATTGTGGATATACCCCAGTCTTCAATAGATATAATCTGTTTAATTATAATCTTCGAGAAGTTATAAACGTTCTCGTCTGTGCTATAACCCAAAAAGTGCTGAAACTCTGCACTGCCAGTACTGGTGAGTATTGTTTCATCGTAAGAGCGGGTTTTGTATGACTCACCCGGATAATATAATCCACTTATTAAATATCTTTGGAATATCTTCCACGACTCTTCTTTTCTCTGAATATCAGAATTTTCTAAAAGAAATATCATTTCTTTTTTAGACACTTTCTCATATGACTTGATATCATCATTGTCATCTTTTGTAATGGAAGCTAAATCATCACTTTGCTTAGAAGTATGCCTGCAAGTGTGCGTATAATGGACTATCTTCTGGAATATCTTCTAGATGGACGGATGGTCCGATCGATGATTCTTCTCTAAGAGATATCCTCTGATTGGTTAAACTCTTTCTTCCCATTTGTATAACTGGGGAGTTTGATATGGATCCGTATGACGATCCTGAAGGTGATGATCTTCCTCTGGACTGTGGGGATGATCTTTCCCAACCTCTACCTCTTCCCCTACTCCAGGGGGTTCCATCCTGTAAATATTCACGAGATAAGAAATCTGGCAGAGAATTATCAATTCCCTTTTTGTATTGTATTTCAAAATCAAAAGGGGCTAATTGAGCCTGCCACCTTGCAAATATCATTTTTGAGCCATCATGTTTAAAGTCTTTGTTAAACATATATTTAACAGATTGTGCGTCAGTTGTTATTAAAAACTTTTGATTGTATAAATCGTCTTGAAATTGTAAAACACATTTTACTATGGTTAACATTTCATGTGCCACAGTAACGTATTATCTCTGGGCTTCAGACCATTTACCAAAGTAGAATCTAATCAGATATTCATACTTATTATTGGGATTTATTTGTTTTAAAATCCCTCCGTAACCAATATTAGACGCATCAGTCTCGATAATCTTTTGCCAAGTAGGATTAGCAAGGGTAAGCAAGGTAAAGATTTAACACGTTGCTTAATATTTTTAACCAAAGTAGTATGACTATCAGTCCAAGGGTTTTTATAATTCTTTTTTAGCCTATCATATAAGGGGGATAAATCACGTGACAAATCTTTATAAAAAGGCGATATATAATTTAAACTTCCCAAAAATCATTGTAACTGAGTTCTATCACTAATAACATCGCGACATTTTGAAGCAAAATCGATCGATCTTTGAATAGGAGTAATCTTTCCTTGACAAATATAATGTCCTAAAATTCGAATGTTAGTTTGGAATAAGCTCATTTTTTGTTTCGAGATAACCAAACCTTATTGCATAACAATTCTTTTAAAAATATCTAAATGCTTAATATGCATTTCAAGTGTTTTGAAAAATACCAAAATGTCATCGATACAAACAATGATAAAGTCTGGATAGGGGTTGAAAATATCATTCATAATTTTTGGAATTCAAAAGGGGCATTTTTCAAACCAAAAGGCATAACATTCCATTCATATTGCCCAAATGGAACAATAAAAGCAGTTCTATAAGTATGTTCTTTAAATATTTGAAACTTCCAATATCCAGATTTTAAATCAAAGTTTAAAAATATATTGGCATCATATAATCTTGACAATAAATCTCTTTTATTGGGAATAGGATACCTAACCCACTTCAAATATATATTCAAGGGTTTATAATTAATGACCAATCTAGGAATACCACGTTCCTTTTCAGTTGTGTTATTAACATAAAAAGATGTGCAAGACCAAGGAGATTTTGAGGGTTTTATCAAACCTTTTTGTAACAAATTATTAATCTCTTTTTTGCAGAATTCCACCAATTCCGCGTTCATATGACAAGGTCGAGATTCAGTAGGAATATCATCCTCAGAGAAATTATCTTCATAAGGCAGAGTGACAATACGCTTTTTTCTATTCCAAAAAGCACTGGGATGTTCTGCACAAATATCAATAGTAATTTTTTCGGAAATCAATTTGATCTTTTCCTGTACTTTAGTAGAATCAAAGTAGCAAATATATTCATACTAAATAATTCTAACTGCAAAGAATCAATATGTTTCTGCTTTATATCAATTAAAGCATTAATATCTCTAGTCACTAGATCTGTAACAAAAGTATAACTTATCTCTTTATCCTTATAAGTAGCAGTAAAACCTTTCGAGTCTATGCTAGTAAAAGGATAAATGGCGTTAATAAACGGTGTTCCAAGTATAATAGGAGGGTATAACTGTTTTTTAACTAAGAAAAAGAAGTGAGGAATACAGACTTTATTCTGACAAATACCCGTATTAGGTAATTTATACTTTATATCTAAAGCATGTCCAGATGAAAATCTAACCATATGAGTAGTTTTTTGAAAATATTTTGTAGGTATTAAACCTTCTTGAATGCAGCTAATATCTGCTCCACTATCAATCATGGCAATGTTTGTAATAGAAAAACTATTATCAATGAGAATAGTACATTTGATATACCATTTATGAGCAGTAATAATTTGCATCATTCCTAAAAACATATCATGTTTAGGATCAAAACTAATAGGTTTTTCTTCAATATCATTTTCAGAAATACCTTTATTTTTATCATTAGATTTCTCAGCTGGAGAATTGATTTTCTCAATCTGAGTAATCCTATGATCACAAATCATTTGATTTTGTTTAAGAGATTTAATCTCTCGTTTCAAGTTTTCAACTTCAACTTTTAAATCATCGAAAGAAGAATCTCTTG
>AWOL01S0060685.1:452-27280 GCA_000715115.1 Nicotiana otophora
CACTTCTTCTTCTTCTTCTTCTTCTTCTTCTTCTTCTTCTTCTTCTTCTTCTTCTTCTTCTTCTTTTTATCCCAATTAAAGCATGAGTAGCTAGATTTTCAATAGGGTTGTGACCCAACCCTAATGTGTAAACTTAATGGGTGTTTGATTTATTACTTGTTTATGGTTGGGTGTTAATTATCTAGCCTAGTTCTTGCTTTTATGTGAAGTATTAATGGTTGCAAATATTGTTTCATGCCTATTTGACTTGGTCTCTACTTGAGAAAGAGAGACTTAGTCTAGGAAAACTTAACTAGCAAGAAATTGGGTCAATCGAGAGATTGATAAGTCCAATTAAAGGGTTGAACCTAGAGATAGTAAAACCCGACTTGAGCTTATCATCAACTATTTTGTTCAATACCCATTTGGACTTGAGAAAGCCAAATTGAGAAAAATCACTCTCTGACCGAGAGGTATTGAGTGGGTACTTGGGTGTTGATAGCTATAATACACCCCGACCAATAAAATAAGCTTTAAAGTTTACAACCCATTAGGCGAACACCTAGGTGAAGGTCATAGCCCTAGGCCTTTCATAACATTTGAAAAACAACCAAAAACACTTTCAAAGTTTAAATTCTTAGTTTGTAGTCTTCGTTTAAATTAGACCTAGAAACAACCCAATTTTGTGGAAGTGCAATTTGAGATAATTCAAGCTCATACACTATAATATATATTTTTAAGACCCATTCATAGCTCTCTGTGGAAAATCGACCCCGACTCCTTATTGGGTATTACTATTGCATCGACCGTTTTCATATCCTCAAATAGAGGAGTGAAAATTAGACGAGACCAATTTTTGGAGCCGTTGTCGGGGAGCTAAAAAACAGTGTTAGCTATATATTTAGGTGTGTTTTTGTAATATCTTCTTTTCCTTCCTTGTTACTAACGTGTAAGTATTCTAGGTGCAATCATGGCAAACAACGAGCTCGAAAACATAGCCATGGGAGATGTGGACATTGATGATGATACAATGGATGAGGTCCCTATTGAACCTCAAACAAATAGACGAGGCCGATCGCCTCAAAACATTGTACCCATTCCACCCCAACCTCCACCACGAGCGGCTCCACACCGGGTGTTGCCAAATGAAGGGTATGCAAGTTCTATAGTCCCACCATGTATTAGGGTGGGCAACTTTCAAATAACTAACGTAATGCTCACTTTGCTCGAGCAACGAGGGTTCTTCACTGGTGCACCGAGTCAAAATGCATATAAATACTTGAAGGGGTTCATTGATACATGTTGGGGGAGCAAACAAACAAATGTCTCTGAGGATGCTTTCAGGCTAAGGCTTTTTCCCTTCTCTCTACAAGGGAAAGCTTTAGATTAGTTGGAATATTTGCCAAATCATTCCATTCATACTTGGGATGAACTAGCAAAGAAATTTATTTCAAAGTACTTCTCTCTCGGGCACATGGCCATTATTCGGGATGAAATTCTAGCATTCAAGCAAGAGCCTAATGAACCACTACACGAGATATGGGAAATATATAGGACAATGGTGAAAGAGTGCCCCAACAATGATATGATGGAGAACATGATTCAACAAACTTTCTATCAGGGGATCAATACCACTAACCAAGGTATAGTGAATCAACTTGCCAGTGGGAACTTCATGACTACACCTTATGCGGAGGCGTGTGATATTTTGGATGAGATGTGTGATACTTCATCGGCGTGGAAATCTAGAGCCAATGTTCCACAAGGTGATCCAAGTGTGATTCTTCTTCATAAAGAGTTACATGACCATGGGCAAGCCATAGCCGAGTTGAAAACCACCATGAATCAGTTGGCAAAGGGTCAACTTCAACAAGTGCAAAACCTGAGGCAAGTCAATGCTATGGAAGGAGTCAATATGATGGTAAACAAGAGAAGAACAAGAAGTCCATAAGTGCAACAAAGAGTGGACACTTTTATGCAAGATGATTCAAGGAGATTCTTACAATGATCAAGAAGAAAAGGTCCAATATGTGAACAACTTTCAAGGGTAAAAAAACAACTACCAAGGCCCTAGTCAACAACAATGGAGACCTTCGAATAATCAAGGCAATTGGAATTCTAGAAACTAAGGTAATTGGAACAACAACAATCAAGGTATTTGGAGTGGAAGAAATAACCAAGGGAATTGGCAAAACTATAATAACCAAGGCAATTGGGGAGGCAACAACCAAGGCGGGTGGAACAACAACCTAGGAAATTGGGGGTTGGATTTTCAAAGGCCCCCGATGTACCAACTACCGAGCAATCCATATCCTTCTCCTTCTCATGGTCATAATTACTCCAACAATGAAATGAGTCGTATTGAGAACTTGTTCAAGCAAATGATGGAGAAGAATGCCGATTTTAATGCCCAACTTGCTTCACACAACGCATCAATCCGTAACTTAAAAGTGCAAATAGGTAAAATATCTCAAGCTTTAAATTCTCATCCTAAGGGGTACTACCAAGTGATACGGTGGTGAACCCGAAGGGTGGGAACAATACGGGGCATGCCATGGCCGTTACTACAAGAAGTGGAAGAGGTGGGAATACACCTATCTCAAGTCAAAGGCAACTTGTGGATGATGATCAAGTAATAGAAGAAGAGGAGATCTCGAACAATTTTGTGCAAGCAAATGATGAAGTGCAAATTGATATTGATGACACAACGGAATAGACTCAAGAGGATCTGAACCCGTCTAGGGATCATGTGATTGACATACCAGAAATGGTAGTGCAAAAAGCTAAGGTACCATTGTCTAAGCCACCTCCTCCCTATCCTCAAAGGCTTGTAAAGTAAAATGGCGAGAATCAATTCAAGAAGTTCATTGATATGATGAAGAGTCTCTCTATAAATGTGCCATTATTTGAAGCCTTGGAGCAAAAATGCCCGGATATGCAAAGTTTATGAAGGACTTAGTGACAAAGAAGAGAACGATGAATTTTGAAACTATCAAAGTCACTCACCAAGTGAGTGCAATTGTTCATTCGATGGCTCCTACTTTGGAAGATCCTGGTGCTTTTGCAATTCCTTATACGTACCATTGGAAGTGCCGAGTTTGCAAAAGCTCTTTGTGATCTTGGGGCGAGTATCAACTTGATGCCCTATTCGGTTTTCAAGACATTGGGAATTGGGCAACCAAGACCCACATATATGAGATTACAAATGGCCGATCATACAATGAAGAGACCGTTGGGGGTGATTGAGGATGTATTGGTTCGAGTTGACAAGTTCATTCTCCCGACAGATTTTGTTATTCTTGNAGGGGATCAATACCACTAACCAAGGTATAGTGAATCAACTTGCCAGTGGGAACTTCATGACTACACCTTATGCGGAGGCGTGTGATATTTTGGATGAGATGTGTGATACTTCATCGGCGTGGAAATCTAGAGCCAATGTTCCACAAGGTGATCCAAGTGTGATTCTTCTTCATAAAGAGTTACATGACCATGGGCAAGCCATAGCCGAGTTGAAAACCACCATGAATCAGTTGGCAAAGGGTCAACTTCAACAAGTGCAAAACCTGAGGCAAGTCAATGCTATGGAAGGAGTCAATATGATGGTAAACAAGAGAAGAACAAGAAGTCCATAAGTGCAACAAAGAGTGGACACTTTTATGCAAGATGATTCAAGGAGATTCTTACAATGATCAAGAAGAAAAGGTCCAATATGTGAACAACTTTCAAGGGTAAAAAAACAACTACCAAGGCCCTAGTCAACAACAATGGAGACCTTCGAATAATCAAGGCAATTGGAATTCTAGAAACTAAGGTAATTGGAACAACAACAATCAAGGTATTTGGAGTGGAAGAAATAACCAAGGGAATTGGCAAAACTATAATAACCAAGGCAATTGGGGAGGCAACAACCAAGGCGGGTGGAACAACAACCTAGGAAATTGGGGGTTGGATTTTCAAAGGCCCCCGATGTACCAACTACCGAGCAATCCATATCCTTCTCCTTCTCATGGTCATAATTACTCCAACAATGAAATGAGTCGTATTGAGAACTTGTTCAAGCAAATGATGGAGAAGAATGCCGATTTTAATGCCCAACTTGCTTCACACAATGCATCAATCCGTAACTTAAAAGTGCAAATAGGTAAAATATCTCAAGATTTAAATTCTCATCCTAAGGGGTACTACCAAGTGATACGGTGGTGAACCCGAAGGGTGGGAACAATACGGGGCATGCCATGGCCGTTACTACAAGAAGTGGAAGAGGTGGGAATACACCTATCTCAAGTCAAAGGCAACTTGTGGATGATGATCAAGTAATAGAAGAAGAGGAGATCTCGAACAATTTTGTGCAAGCAAATGATGAAGTGCAAATTGATATTGATGACACAACGGAATAGACTCAAGAGGATCTGAACCCGTCTAGGGATCATGTGATTGACATACCAGAAATGGTAGTGCAAAAAGCTAAGGTACCATTGTCTAAGCCACCTCCTCCCTATCCTCAAAGGCTTGTAAAGTAAAATGGCGAGAATCAATTCAAGAAGTTCATTGATATGATGAAGAGTCTCTCTATAAATGTGCCATTATTTGAAGCCTTGGAGCAAAAATGCCCGGATATGCAAAGTTTATGAAGGACTTAGTGACAAAGAAGAGAACGATGAATTTTGAAACTATCAAAGTCACTCACCAAGTGAGTGCAATTGTTCATTCGATGGCTCCTACTTTGGAAGATCCTGGTGCTTTTGCAATTCCTTATACGTACCATTGGAAGTGCCGAGTTTGCAAAAGCTCTTTGTGATCTTGGGGCGAGTATCAACTTGATGCCCTATTCGGTTTTCAAGACATTGGGAATTGGGCAACCAAGACCCACATATATGAGATTACAAATGGCCGATCATACAATGAAGAGACCGTTGGGGGTGATTGAGGATGTATTGGTTCGAGTTGACAAGTTCATTCTCCCGACAGATTTTGTTATTCTTGATTGTAAAGTAGACTATGAGGTACCGATTATTCTTGGTAGACCTTTCGTTGCTACGGGGAAGAATCTTGTTGATGTGGAAGTCGGTGAACTCACTTTCCAGGTGGGTGATGAAAAGGTGGTGTTTCGTATGTGCAAATCTATGAGGCAACCGAATAGCAATGAAGTGTGTTCATTCGTGGACTTGGTGACCGATATGATTATTGATGATAAAAGTGCCACGATTAATGTGGGTGATATGTTGAAGGCCGTTTTTCTCAATTTTAATGGTGATGAAATGGATAGCTTCATGGAATGTGTTAATTCTTTGTAAGGGATGTGGTCATACAATTATGCACCTTGGAAACTTTCCTTGGATCTTGAGAATAGGAAACATCCTCCTACAAAGCCTTCAATTGAAGAGCCTCCTATCTTGGAGTTGAAGCCATTACCTCCACATCTCAGGTATGAATTCCTTGGCCCTTGCTCTACTTTACCGGTTATTCTTTCCTCTTGTTTGACTAACGTGCAGGTTGACTCTACATTGGCGGTGCTCCACAAGAGGAAGAAAGTTATTGGGTGGACTTTGGCTGATATTCGGGGAATAAGCCCCGCATTTCTCATGCACAAGATTAATTTGGAGGAAGATGCCAAACCCTCCATTGAACATCAAAGGAGACTCAATGAAGCCATGCAAGAGGTGGTAAAAAAGGAGATCATAAAGTGGTTAGATGTCGGGGTTGTCTACCCTATTTCTGACAGTTCGTGGACTTCTCCGGTGCAATGTGATCCGAAGAAGGGGGCATAACTGTGGTCACCAATGATAAGAACAAGTTGATTCCAACAAGAACAGTGACCAGATGGAGAGTGTGTATGGAATATCGGAAGCTAAACAAAGTCACAAGAAAAGACCATTTCCCACTATCCTTTCTTGACCAAATGCTTGATAGTTTGGCGGCGTTGTATTGCTTTCTAGATGGATATTCCGGCTACAATCAAATCCTTATTGCCCCAGAAGATCAAGAGAAAATAACTTTCACTTGTCCCTATGACACTTTTGCTTTCAAGCGGATGCCATTTGTCTTATGTAATGCACCGGCAACTTTTCAACGGTGTATGATGGCGATCTTTACAGATATGGTAAAGGACTACCTTGATGTTTTCATGGATGAATTTTCGGTAGTCGGTGATTCTTTTGATGATATCTTGGCAAATTTGGATAAGGTATTGGCAAGGTATGAAGAAACGAACTTGGTATTGAATTGGGAGAAATGCCATTTTATGGTCGAGGAGGGTATTATCCTTGGCCACAAGATTTCAAAGAAGGGAATAGAGGTCGACAAAGCGAAAATAGAAGTGATTTCTAAACTTCCACCTCCAACATCAGTGAAGGGCGTGAGAAGTTTCTTGGGTCATACAGGGTTCTACCGGCATTTCATAAAGGATTTTTCCAAAGTGGTGAACCCCTTGTGCAAACTTTTGGAGAAATATGCTAAATTTCACTTCAATGATGATTGAATGAGAGCATTTGGATTGCTCAAGTTCAAGTTGACAACTACTCCCATTATCACCGCTCCTAATTGGAGCATTCCGTTTGAGCTCATGTGTGATGCTAGTGATGTAGCGGTTGGAGCAATTTTGGGGCAACGTATCAATAATAAATTTCATCCGATCTACTATGCTAGTAAGACCATGAATGATGCCCAAGTCAATTACACCATTACCGAAAAAGAGCTCCTTGCCATTGTGTTTGCTATTGAGAAGTTCCGTCCGTACTTGATGGGTGCAAAAGTTATTGTCCACATGGATCATGCGACACTTCATTATCTGATGAGCAAGAAAGATTCCAAAGCCCAGTTTATGAGATGAGTGATTTTGTTACAAGAGTTTGATATAGACATCCAAGACCGAAAATGAAGTGAAAACTAAGTGGCAGACCACTTGTCTCGTTTGGAGAAGGAGGGGAGGCTGCATGATGGCCTTGAAATCAATGACTCCTTCCCCGATGAGCAACTCTTAGCCATTTCAATGAAAGAGGTGCCATGGTTTGCGGATCTAGCAAATTTTCTTGTAAGTGGTATCACCCTGGATGAGTTCTCTTCAAACCAAAGGAAGAAGCTCAAACGGGATTGTAAAGACTATTATTGGGATGAACCGCCTTTTCCAGATTTGCACGGATGGAGTGATTAGAAGATGTGTACCGGAGGAGGAACAAGTTAAAATTCTGGGGGCTTTTCATTCTTCGCCGTATGGTGGTCACCATGGTGGAGCAAGAACGATGACCAAAGGGCTAAGTTGCGATTTATATTGGCCTACTCTTTACAAGGATGCAAGCGATCTAGTCAAGTGTTGTGATGAATATCAAAGGGCCGATGGAATCTCAAAGAAAAATGAAATGCCCCTCAGCACCATTTTGGAGATTGATATTTTCAATGTGTGGGGTATTGACTTCATGGGACCTTTTGTGAGTTCTTGTCGAAACACATACATCTTGGTCGCGATTCATTATATGTCTAAATAGGTTGAGGCCGTTTCTCTATCCGACAATGAAGCAAGAAGTGTGGTGGCATTTTGGAAGAAGAACATCTTTACAAGATTTGGTACTCCGCGGGCTATCATAAGCAATGAGGGGTCTCATTTTTGCAACAAAGCTTTTGACACCTTACTTAGAAAGTATGGTGTCACTCATAAAGTTACGACTCCCTATCACCCTCACGTTAGCGGTCAAGTAAAAGTCTCCAACCAGGAGATAAAAATATTTTGTCCAAAACAGTAAATGCTAACCGGACGGATTGGTCAAAGAAGCTTGATGATGCACTATGGGCTTATCGGACTGCTTTCAAAACTCCTATCGGGATGTCTCCATACCGGTTGGTGTTTGGAAAAGCTTGTCATCTTCCGGTGGAACTCGAGCACAAGGCCATGTGGGCTTTAAAGAAGTTAAATCTTGATTGAGATGCAACTGCTAACTTGTGGGTTGCATATTTAAATGAATTATATGAATTCCGGTACCATGCATATGCAAGTTCATCCTTATACAAAGAAAGAATGAAGTAACTTCATGACAAATACATTCAAAATAGGGAGTTCAAGTGGGAGATCTTGTTTTGTTGTTCAACTCACGATTGAAGATGTTTCCCGAAAAGCTGAAATCCAAATAGAGTGGTGCCTTTGAAATTATGGGTGTGACACCTTTTGGTGCATTGGACTTGAAGAACATAAATGATGACGTATTTTGAGTCAACGGTCACCGGGTGAAGCATTATTTGGGATAAGCTGATGATGGCCACGTGGTGGTAGTGATTCAGTTGACATGATGGTAATCTACGTCGTGCCACAACGTTAAATCAGGCGCTTCTTGGGAGGCAACCCATGTTTCTTTTTATTTTTCATTTCTTCTTCTTTAGATAGGTCTTATTTTGTGCTAACTGGATTTGAAGTGTGTTGCAGGAAGGTGTGTGCTTTACAGGAACTATGCTAAAAACAATTGGTTAAGAATGGAAAAAGTGCGGACCGCACAATTCTTGTGCAGACCGCACAATTTTGGATGCTACAATAGAAGGCAAATATGTCCGCACAATTCTTGTGCGGACCGCACAACTTGAGATGGAAAAATGCAAACTCTCTCAAGTTTGTTTGTCAGAGAAACAACCAAAGTGCGTCCGCACAACGAATTCTGCAGTTCGCACCAAACTCTGCGGTCGCACAGCTAAATCTGCGGACCACAGTTCATCAAAAGCAAGTGGAACACCAGGTAACAGAGTGCGAACCGCAAAAGGAGTTTTGCAGCCGCACTCGTCTCTTGATTCTTTAGCTAGACCCACTGTGTATAAATAGTAATCCTAAGGCTACTATTGAAACTTTCCATTCTTTGAGAAATCAAACTAAAATTTTGTACGCATCTGATTCAATCAATTACCACCTAATTATGCATATGCACCACTTCATCACTAGTATGTTCAAATTATTTCTAGGATTCTTCAATTTTCTTAGTTTAATGTACAATTTGTTAGTCAGTTTAGACCATTTGTCAATTTCATATCTATGTGGGGGTTAAATTGTGTGGGTTAACTCTTACTTGCTTTTTGGGGAGTGGGTAGGTTGATTATCATGTTTAGTTGCTATCACCATGTCCAATTTGTGCTTAAATCGAAAGCCTACAGGACTCTGCCCGATTGAATTTTGAAATGTGCGGTCACACAAGGAATTGTGCGGTCTGCAGAAGTATAGATTAGGGCAGTTGGTGAGGCAAGATTGTGCGGACTGCACATAAAATTATGCGGACCACAGTAATTTCATCGCGACCACAGAAAAGTTTTTGCGGCCGCAGATCAGGCCAATCTCTGTCATCAGAGAGTTGGCACTTTTTGAAAGTTTCATGTGCGGCCGCACTTGCAATTGTGCGGACCGCACTTCAATTCTACGGTCACACTCAAAATTGTGCGGACCGCAGTTTTATTGTTGTGGTCGCACTTTACAATTGTGCGGGCCATACTTTAAAATTGTGCGGTCCGGACAACCCAGGCTGCGGTCGCACTTGCAATTGTGCAGACTATACTTTCCTACCTTGTAACATATTTTGTTCTGTGACTTTCTGTGTATCTGCAATTGAATTGAAACTGACTACTGCTATTGTTTGTTACGGAAAAGGGTTAGAACACGTGGTCTTGATGATACATCAAGGGGGAGGGGTGAACCTTCCAGAGGTAGAGGCAAAAGTAATTTACCCCTCACCCTCCAAAGAGTAATTAAAAATAAAGCCAATATAGGTCAAGGAAGACATCCCGACCCCTCCGAATCTAGTTCATATGCCCCGTCTAGTGAAGCTTCAGAGGGCAACTCAGTGCAAGAGCAGCCTGCTGTGCAATTACAACCACAAGAGCTATAGGGCAGATACCAACTTAGAGACGAGACTTCCTCCTCTGAGATCTCTTTCAGAGGTTCGGAAGGTGACAGTCAGGCTTCAGAGCCCTCATCCACACATGCCGCTGACGCACCTACTACTACAGTGGATGTTGATGTTATTCCGGATGATGGCCGACGGGGTGATACCAGAGTTTCCGGCCTTGAGAGGTCGAAGAAGATAGATATTTGGGAAGATAGGTTTGTCAATCTGGCTGCTTTCATAAGCTTTCAAGAGTGGTGGCCAATGAGATCGCTCACTCTTGAGCGTCAGTTCATGATAAAAGACCTTGACAAATACAACCCGACAGTGTCGAGACAGTTCCGGGAGTGGAAGGGGTGGATATGGTTCACCAAAAGTGTGGTACATTCCAAGGAATACCTGGTCCGGGAATTTTACGCCAAAATGGCACATATAAAGAAAGGGACCAAGTTAACAAAAGTGAGAAATCTAAAGGTGCGATTCGATCAGAGCACCCTGAACACATATTTAAGGTTTAAGGATATGGAGCCTGTGCAATACCTGGAAAAGTTAGCGCTGGGAGATGCGGTTCGACCATGGCTAGCTGAGATTCTTGCAGCTCCGGGGCTGCCTCCAGCATGGATCACAGCAGGGGTTCCCATTCCCTGGAACACCCTAAATTTTGAGGCAAAGGGATGGCAAAAATTCGTGTGTAGCAGACTACACCCGTGACAAAATGAAATAAATATTCCAATTCAACGGACAGTGCTAGTCGCTTCTATCATGGCCGGGTACCCAATCAATGAGGGTGCCGTGATGTCGGCCAATATGTCTGTGGTCTCCAGACAAGGTGACACCTCCTACCCGTATCCGAACACTATCACTGAGTACCTTACGGGTGCGGGTGTGGAGCCGAGGGATTTTGATACCAAGGTGCGAGCGAAAAAACCCTTCTCATGGTATTCTTTGATGGGTGGTGGAGACCCAAAGAAACAGGGTCAACCCTCTACTACTGTAGGCCAGTATGATGAGCCTGTCAGGGTAGCTGCTGAGACAGTTGACATGCCATCTACTTCAGCAGAGCCTATGCCTCCACCTCATTCTTTAGGTCCCTCAGCATCAGTGCCTCCCACATCAGCTTTGAAGCCGGTGCCCATGCCCGCTCATTCACTATCTGCGCTGCGTGTCTCCTAAACACTAGCGAGCCTCAACAACTAGATACAGACAACTACTGCAAAGCTGTCTGACATATCCAGTACTGTTGCAGCACAGTCCTCCACTCCGGCACCCCAGATTCCTCCAATAGTGGAGGATACATTGAAGAAGATCTTGGAGAACCAGACCACCATCATGAACACCTTGGTAGCACATGGAGTAGTGATTGAGGAGCTAGGGAAGCAGGTAAAGAAAATGAAGAAATCCCAGGCGTCCAAGAAATCAGTTAACAAGCTGAGGAAAGAGGTGATCAAGATAGCAACAGCTGGTGATCTTTCATTTGATATGCTCATGGAGTCAGACCCAGCAGCACTAGCAGATCCAGTAGCACCATCAACTCTAGTGGCACTAGTTGGCCAGTCTGAGGAGCCAGACCTGGCTGCCGAAACTGTTGATGCAGTGCGCCAGATGTTCACCAATCCAGTTACTCCCAGAGCCGATGATGAGACTCAGTTAGAGGAGATTGAGGGCGGTGATGCTGCTATGGACACAGAGATGTACAAGGCCACATAGGGAGTTTGTTTTTCACTCTTACCCTTCTTTATTCTTGTTTTGATTAAGCATTACGGACAATGCTTATTTTTATTGAGGAGGGTGGAGTTTGTTTTGGTATTTGGATGACGTTTAGACATTTGTTTTGTAATAACTGACAATATTTTCTTCTTTCTCTTCATTTCGTATATATATATATATATATATATATATATTCTCTGTTCTCTCTTGATGTATATATTCTCTCTTTTCCTCTCTCATTATGTATATTCGTTAGCTTCTTTATTCTGTTTTCTTATTAGTCTATGTTTAATCTAATAGNTTCTCTGTTCTCTCTTGATGTATATATTCTCTCTTTTCCTCTCTCATTATGTATATTCGTTAGCTTCTTTATTCTGTTTTCTTATTAGTCTATGTTTAATCTTATAGCTTCTTTTTAATTTTGTAGCTTCTTTTTATGTTTTAGTGAACAATAAGCCTTTGGTTTTCTTAATGACACGGTTCTTTCCAAAGGTTATTTTTGTGTGAACCGGGTGACTCTTCCCAATGATAGATGGTGTGACAACCTTCTTAAGGGATTGAGTCCGTTTTTGGTGTTTAGGTAATAATAGTAGTAATAATGAATAAAAAGACCTAATTGAGTCAGGCTCGAAGAGTAAAACATGCTTCACTTGGTACCAACACACTTAACTAAGTGTTTATGGTTAAAAATAAAGTGTTTGGGGAAATATATAGCTCTAGTTAGTGACCTTGTGACTCTTGTGTTGACTTAGGCAATCATCGAGTGGTTTAGTCGAACCATAGCGATTTTCAATCTTGAATATGGTTGTTGTGGGCCCTCGACTTTATCCTCTTTAACAATCCCGCTGCGTGAGAGGTGAGATGTTTTTGATTCAAATCTAAGTACCCGTGCGAATGGTCTAGAACTTGCCCCGAATGTGTCTCTAGGTGAAAGTTTAAGTTTTGCTTGGCTTGAGAAGTGATTATAGGCTCTCCTTAACCCGTTTGAAATTTTTCATGGCCCACCAATGTTGTTATACCTAGTCAACCTATTTGAGCCTAAAACCTTTCTCATTTGAGTTGGCAAAGCATGAGCTGATAAGAGAAAATGGAGTTCTTATGGAAAGATACTCGTTCTATCGTAGCATATCCATCTGTAGTCCAAAAGTCTTCATTGCATTCCAAAAAAAAGACCTACATGATTTCAAGCCGAGCGAGATTACATTAGTGGTGATTTAGATGAGGGGAAAGCCTATAGTACTTAAAGCCGTACTCGTGACATTCTTTTGAGAGAGTTGATCGAAACTTTCACAAATCTTTGAATTGAGTGCTACATTCTTAAGTGAGTTATGCAAACGGAGAGTAGAGAGGAGGAGTTTGAGATCCACAATGATCTACATGAAAGAGCGAGCTCCTTGATGAATGAAGTCAACTCTTGATGCTCAAGTGTCACATTAGAACTATTTGTGCTTAAACGTTCAACCCATTACCTTGTTAATAATTCATAAGTGTTGTGGGTAATTGTTGGCCCCAATTGATGCATGATTGATGCATCTTTGATTAGCAGGAATAGCTTTTAACTTGTGGAGGTGAGAATTACCTTATTTGCTTGAGGACAAGCAAAAGCTTAAGTTTGGGGGAGTTGATAAGTGGGAATTTTTACTACTTATTAGCATGAGTAGCTAGATTTTCACTAGGGTTGTTACCCAACCCTAATGTGTAAACTTAATGGGTGTTTGATTAATTACTTGTTTATGGTTCTGTGTTGATTATCTAGCCTAGTTCTTGCTTTTATGTGAAGAAGTAATGGTTGCAAATATTATTTCATGCCTATTTGACTTGGTCTCTACTTGAAAAAGAGGGACTTAGTCTAGGAAAACTTGGCTAGCAAGAAATTGGGTCAATCGAGAGATTGATAAGCCCAATTAAAGGGTTGAACCTAGAGATAGTAAAACCCGACTTGAGCTTATCATCAACTATTTTGTTCAATACCCATTTGGATTTGAGAAAGCCAAATTGAGAAAAATCACTCTCTGACCGAGAGGTATTGAGTGGGTACTTGGGTGTTGATAGCTATAATACACCCAGACCAATAAAACAAGCTATAAAGTTTACAACTCATTATGTGAACACCCAGGTGAAGGTTGATCTCATATAATTCACTCCTCTATTTGAGGATATAAAAACGGTCGATGCAATAGTAATGCCCAACAAGGAGTCAGGGTCGATTTTCCACAAGGAGCTATGAATGGGTCTTAAGGATATATATTATAGTGCATGAGCTTGAATTATATCAAATTGCACTTCCACAAACTTGTGTTGTTTCTATGTCTAATTTAAACTAATATTACAAACTAAGAATTTAAACTAGGAAATTATTTTTGGTTGTTTTTCAAATGATATAAAAGGCCTAGGGCTATACCTTCCCCTAGGTGTTCGCTTAATATGTTGTAAGCCTTAAAGCTTGTTTTATTAGTCGGGGTGTATTATAGCTATCAACACTCAAATACCCACTCAATACCTCTCGGTCAGAGAGTGATTTTGCCCAATTTAGCTTTCTAAAGTCCAAATGGGTATTGAACAAAGCAGTTGATAATAAGCTCAAGTCGTGTTTTACTATCTCTAGATTCAACCCTTTAAATGGTTTATCAATATCTCGATTGACCCAATTCCTTGCTAGCCAAGTTTTCCTAGACTAAGTCTCTCATTCTCAAGTAGAGACCAAGTCAATTAGGCATGAAATAATGTTAGCAACCATTAAATCTTCAATTAAAAGCAAGAACAAGGCTAGATAATCAACACCCAACCATAAACAAGCAATAAATCAAACACCCATCAAGTTCACACACTAGGGTTGGGACACAACCTTTGTGAAAATATAGCTACTCATGCTTAAATTAGAAGATACAGAAGAAGAAGTGATAATTAAACCCATATTAATGACTAAAATGATAAACTAATATTCAAAAAGCTCAAGATAGCTAAAACTATTAAAAGAAGCAAAGTAAACGGCTGCTGATGTCAAAAGTTACAAACGTTGCCCTAAAACAATGAAACTCTTTTATTTATACAGTGCTGGAATTTTCGAACAAAATTGCCCTTTCGGAGGTTTTGCGGCCGTACAATTCCATGTGCGGTCTGCACTTTGCTTCAGATTGACAGGATTGGAATCTTGCGGCCGCACAATTCTGAACCACGACCACATCTCTCTCTTTCTGCGGTCCGCACATTTTGGAGTGCGCCCGCACATGGCTCTTCTGCGGACCGCATAAATACAAATGCGACCGCATAACTGATCTTCTGCGATCGCACAATAATTGTGCGGTCCGCACTTCCGTTGATCTTCATATGCATGTTCTCTAAACTTTTGGTCTTGATTTGCTTCTGCGGCCGCACATTTCATGTGCGGGCCGCACTTTCACAGGTCTCTGATGGCCTTTGCTTCACAATCTGCGACCGCAGATGAGAATCTGCGGTCCGCACTGTAGAGCTCATGTGCCTATTTTTGTCCTTCGTTCAGATTACTCCTTGAGTTGGATTTCATATTTGAGGCTCATTTTCTACCATTCCTGCAATTAAGAATATTTCATTTGTTTTAGGGAACACAAATAAACACTTTTGGACTAAAATAAAAGCAAAAAGGTGCTAATAAGTAGTCAAAATCCCCACTCATCAACTCCCCCAAACATAAGCTTTTGTTTGTCCTCAAGAAAACAAGTTAATTCCCACCTCCACAGTTTAAGCGATATTCCAGCTAATAAAAAATGTATCAATGACACATCAATTGGGACCAATAATTACCCACACACTTATGAATTATTAACAAGGCAATGGATTGAACTTTTAAGCACAAATAGTTCTAGTGTGATACTTGAGCATCAAGAGTTGACTTAATTCATCAAGGAAGCTCGCTCTTTTATGTAGGTTATTGTGGATCCCAAACTCATCCTCTTCTACTCTCCGTTTTCTTATCTCACTTAAGAGTGTAGCACTCATCTAAGATTTGTGAAAGGTTCGCTCATCTCTTTCAAAAGAATGTCACAAGTACAGCTTTAAGTACCATAGGCTTGCCCCTCATGTAAATCACCACTAATGTAAGCTCACACGGCTTGAAATCACGTAGGGACTTTTTGGAATGCAATGAAGGCTTTTGGACTAAGGTTGGATATACTATGATAGAACAGGTTCATCTTTTCTTAAGCACTTTATTTTCTCTTATCGGCTCATGCTTTGTCAACTTTTTGAGGCATTTTTCTTTTCCAAAGGGAGATTGGAGAGACTTAACTTCACTCTTTCTTGGTTATGATATTCATTTTAACCTTTTTTGTTTTCTCCATGCCTTGCATCATTACTATTCTTTGAAATCCCATTCAACTCTTCAACTTATTCACTTTCTTTTTGTATTTTTCTTTTTGTTCTTCTTTCTTTTTCTTGCCTTTTCTTCTCTTCATTTCTTTTCTCTTTTTTTTGTGCCTTGATATCTTTTTCAAACTCCTCGTCTCTCCCTCAAACTTACGTTTTTAGCCAATTATTTCACAAGACTGTTAAGGAATGCTCGGGTGCCAAGAGAGGGTCACGACAGAACTGGTAAAGGTTTATAACATGGTAATAATATGAGAAGAGTTTTAGGCTCAAATGGGTTGACTAGGGATAACAACATTGATGGGCCATGGAAAATTTCAAGCGGGTTAAGGAGAGCCTAAAATCACTTCTCAAGCCAAGCAAAACTTAAAATTTCGCCTAGAAATACATTTGGGGCAAGTTCTAGACCATTTGCACAGGTACTTGGACTTGTAACAAGAATATCTCACCTCTCACGCAGCTGGATTGTTAAAGAAAAATAGAGTCGAGGGCCCACAATGACCATATTCAAGATTAAAAATCACTATGGCTCGACTAAACCACTGGATGATTGTGTAAGTCAACACAAGAGTCACAAGGTCACTAATTAGAGCTATTTCTTTTTTAAAAACCTTATTTTTAACCATATGCATATAGTTAAGTGTGTTGGTATCAAGTGAAGCATGTTTGAATCTTCGAACTTTGCTCAATTAGGTTTTTTATTTATTACTACTACTAATCTTACCTAAACACCAAAAACAGACTCAATCCCTTAAGAATGTTGTCACTCCATCCATCACTGGTAAGAATTACCCAGTTCACATAAATACTACCTTTGGAAAGAACCGTGGCATTAAGAAAATCAAAGGGTTATTGACCACTAAAAACATAAAAAGAAGCTACAAAATTAAAAATAAGCTATTAGACTAAACAAGAAGCTACTAAATTGAACATTGACTAATAAGAAAACAAAATAAAGAAGCTACAAGGCAAGCTACTAAAAGCATAAATGAATATACATAATGAGAGCGGAAAAGAGAGAATATATACATTAATAAAGAGAGAGAGAAGAATATATACATAATAAAAATAAAAAGGGAAATGTAATCAGTTATTACAAACAAAATGTCAAATTATCCAAATATCAAATAGACTCCACCCCCCTGAATAAAAATAAGCATTGTCCCCAATGCTTAACAAAATAACAATAAGGAAAGGTAAGAGTAAAGAGGACTCCGTATGTGGCCTTAGACATCTCTGTGTCCATAGCAGTGTCACCGCCCTCAGTCTCCTCTAACTGGATCTCATCATCCTAGGCTCTAAGAGTAACTGGGTTGGTGAACATCTGGCGCACCGCCTCAGCAGTGTCGGTAGCCATGTCTGGCTCCTCAGACTGGCCAGCTGGTGCCACTGGAACAGATGGTGCTGCTGGAGCTGCTAATGCTGGTGGGTCTGACCCTATGAGCAAATCGAATGGAAGCTCCCCAGCTGTTGCTATCTTGGTCACCTCTATCCTCAACCTGTCAACTGATTTCTTGGACGCTTGGGATTTTCTCATTTTCTTTACCTGCTTCCCCAGCTCCTCAGTCACTGATCCATGTGCTACCAAAGTGTTCATGATGGTGGTCTGGTTCTCCAAGATCTTCTTCAATGTGTCCTCCACCGTCGAAGGAATCTAGGGTGCCGGGATGGATGACTGTGCTACAACAACACTGGATATGTCAGTCAACTTTGTTGTGGATGTTTGCATCCAGGTTTTAAGGCTCGCCAGTAATTGGGAGACTCGCAGTGCAGATAGTTGATGAGTGGGCATAGGCACTGACCTCAAAGTCGAGGTAGAGGGAACTGATGCTGAAGGTCCTGAAGATGGGGGTGGAGGCATTGTAGCTGAACTGGTAGAAGACACTGCTGTAGTGTGAGGCATGTCTGCTGACTCTGCCGCTACCATAGAAGGCTCATCAGGCTGGCCCACAGTAGTAGTCGGTTGATCCTTATTCTTCGGGTTCCTCAGGTCCTTCAGAGAGTACCAAGTGAACGACACCTTTGCCCAAACCTTTGTGTCAAAACTCTTTGGCTCCACCCCCACATCCGTAAGATACTCCCTGATAGTGTTGGGATAGGGGTATGAGCTGTCACTTTGTCTTCCAACCAAAGACATGTTGGCCGACATCACGACACTTACATTGATTGGGTACCATGATCGAGGCGACTACCACTGCTCGCGGGATTGGTTGATTTATTTCATTCTGGAATGGGTCTATTATGCTACACACAAATGTCTGCCATCCCTTTGTCTCAAAATTCAGGGCGTCCCGTTGAATAGGAACCCCTGCTGTGATCCATAGTGGTGGTGGTCCCGGAGCTCAGAAATTGATGTCGCCCAAACTCACACCACAAATATAGGTAGTGAGGCGGTCAAAGCAATAATTAAACCCAACGCAAGTCGGGGTCGAATCCTCAGGGAGTTAGAATTGAGATTAGGTATATATTTAGTGTAATTATACGATATACCTTAGATTACACTTCCGCATTCTTGTTTGTTGTTTCTACTTCTACTTTAAACTATTGATTCCAATTATAAAACTAGAAGACAATATTTTTGGTTTTGGTTATTTTCCAAATGATAAAAGATCTAGGATCGTGACTTCCACCTAGGTGGTTACCTAATGGGTTGTAAACTTTAGTGTAAGTTTGATTGGTCGGGGTTGTAATATAGCAATCACACGCAATTACCCACTCTATACCTCTCGGTAGTTTGAGTGATTTTGCCCAATTTGACTTTCTCAAGTCCAAATAGGTATTGCACAAAACAAGTGATAAATGCTCAAGTCGGGTCTTACTATCTCTAGATTCAACCCTTTAACTGGGGCTATCAATTTCTTGAGTTCACCCCAATTTCGTGTTAACCAAGTTGTTATAGACTTAGTCTCTCTTTCTCAAGTAGAGACTAAGTCAATTAGACATGAATCAATGTTTGCAACCATTAATTCTTGAATTCAAGCAAGCACTAGGCTAAATATCACTAACCCAATCACAAACAAGTCCTAAATCAAACACCCATTAAGTACCCACACTAGGGTTGGGCCACAACCATAGCTAGAAATTTAGCTACTCATGAAAAATGAAGAAATACAAGAAGAAATTAAGATAAAATGCATAATAATTGATTAGGGAAATAAAATCTAATGCTTAGAAGCTAATCTAGTACAATATTACTCAAAACAGTAAAGAAAAACGGCCCAAGTGCTCTCCCAAAACAAAACTTACCCTAAAAATGACAAAAAGTTATATTTATACTAAGCTGAAAATATCTGACAAAAATGCTCCTGCGGAGGTTGTACGGCCGCACAATTCTGTGTGCGGTCCGCACTCTGAGCTTGACTGGTTAATTAGTCCTTCTGCTGTCGCATAAAAGTGGGATGCGGCCGCACTTCATTTGATTGTGCGAACCGCACAATTTTGAGTGCGGCCGTATAATTGAATTTGGACTGGAACATGGCTCTCTGATTCTTCTCTTCTACGGACCGCACAATTATGAGTGAGGCCGCACTTGTCATCCCGCGGCCACATAATTATGGTGCGGTCTGCATATCTTGAGCCTGCCCAAAAACTAATTCTCTGAATCTCCTCTTCTGCGACCGCACAATAATTGTGTGGTCCGCATACCCTGAAGGACATCTCACAGTGATGTTTCATTGTTCTTCGGCCGCACACAGTATTGTGCGGCCCGCACTATGGGCCTTTTTGCCTTGTTTTGGTCCTTGACCATTTTTGACTCCTTTATGATTTGATTTTGACTTCTTTGGCTCGTCTCCCAATATTCCTGCATGAAAGCACATTTTATTAGTTCTTGGGAATATCTTTAATCAGTTTTGAGCAAAAACACAAGTAAAAGAGAGCAAATAAGCGGTCAAAATCCCTACTTATCAACTCCCCCAAACTTAAGCTTTTGCTTTTCCTCATGCAATTAAGGTAATTCCCACCTCCACTAGAAAAAGGAATATTTCAACTAGCCTAATATGAATCAATCACACATCAATTGGGACCAACAATTACCCACAACACGTATGAATTATAAACAATGCAATTATTTGACTTTTTGAGTACAATAGTTCTAATGTGACACTAGATCACATGTAGGTCATTGCATGTTCTAAGGTCATTGCTTGGGACCAAAAAGGTCATTGCATGTTTTGAGTACAATAGTTCTAATGTGACAATAGTTTTAATGTGACACTCTCAATAGTTCTAAGCTCGCTCTTTCATGTAGATCATTGTGGATCCCAAACTCCTCCTCTTCTACTCTCCATTAGCATATCTCACTTTAGAATGTAACACTCGATGCAAGGATTGTGAAACGTTCGCTCATCTCTCTCAAAAGAATGTCACAAGTCTGGATCTAAGTATCATAAGCTTGCCCCTTATGTAAATCACCACTAATGTAAGCTCACTCAACTTGAAATCATGTAGGGCTTTTGCGGTATGTAATGAAGGCTTTCGGACTAAGGTAGGACTTGTTAGAATATAATGGTTTCATCTTTCCTTAAGCACTCTATTTTCTCTTTTTTTTGGCTCATACTTTGTCGACTCTTTGAGTTAATTCCTTTTTCCTCGGGGGAACTAGAGAGATGTAACGTCACTCTTTCTTGGTCATGACATTCATTTTTCTCCTTTTCTATTTACTCCATGCCTTTCATTGTTTTCTTTGAATCCCTTCAACTTTCTACTTTATTCACTTTTTTTTGGCATTTTTCTTTTTGTTCTTTCTTTCTTTTCTTTGCCTTCCCTTGTTTTCCTTTATTTATCTTCTTTATACCTTTTATCACTTTCAAACTCCTCGCCTCTCCACCAAACTTATGTTTTTGCCAGTTGTTTCTCAAGAATGCTAGGGAAAGATTGGGTGCCAAGAGAGGGTCATTACAAAATGGATAAAGGTTTGTAACGTGGTTATTGAAAGAGGCTTAGGCTCAAATGGGTTGAGTAGGGATATCACATTGGTAGGCTATGGAAGATTTCAAGCTTCAAATCGGATCAAGTATAGCCTACAATCATTTCTCAATCCAAGCTACACTTAGAATTTTGCCTAGAAAAACATTTGGGGAAAGTTCTAGACTATTAGCACGGGAACTTGGACCTGCAATTCAATACCTCCCCTTTTACGCTGCTGGATTGCTAAATTGAACGGAGGCGAGGGTCCACAATAACCCTAGTTAAGATTGAGAATCACAAATGGCTCGATTGAACCACTCGATGACTGTTTAAGTCAGCACAAGAGTCAAAAGGTCACAACTAGAGCTATTTTACGCCAAGAACTTTGTTTTTAACCATAAGGTCTGAGGTAAATGTGTTGGTACCAAGTGAAGCATGCTTGAGACCCTTTTATTCATTACTAATATATTTGCCTAAACATAAAAGAAAATAGACTCAATCCCTTAAGAAGGTTGTCACGCCATCCATCGTTGGGAAGAGCCACCCAGTTCACACAAAATCCACCTTTGGAAAGAACCGTGACATTAAGAAAACCAAAGGCTTATTGATCACTAAAACATAAAAAGAAGCTAACAAATTAAAAAGAAACTACTAAAGTAAATAAGAAGTTATACTACTAAGAAAGACAAAGTAAAGAAGCTACAAAATAAACTACAGAAAGCAAGATAAATGAATATACAAACCGAAGTAAAATGAATATATACATAAGGGAGACTGAATATATACATCAAATGAAGGGGGAGAATATATACATACCAAAGAGAAAATAAAGATAAAGGAAAAAAGGCATAAGAGTTATTACAGGCCACATGTCAATGTCAATCAATCAAAATAGACCACCTCCCGAATAAAAATAAGCATTGTCCCCAATGCTTAACAAAAATAAGAACAAGGAAGGGTAGAGAGTTAAGATAACTCCCTATGTGGTCTCAGTCTGCATGGGATCCGCACCACCCTCTGTCTCCTCTAGCTGTATCTCATCATCACCTGGCTAAGGGACAACAAGGTTGTTGAGCATCTGGTTCATCTCCTCAGCGGTGTGGGCAGTCGCAACCGGCTCCTTAGAGTGGCCGGCCGCTATATGTGATGTCTCTGGTACTGCTGGTGCTGCCTGTGTTGCTGGGTCTGAAGGTGCTCCCTCCATAAGTAAGTCCAGTGGTAGATCTCCGGCAGATGCAATTTTGGCAACCACTTTTCTCAACTTGTCCACTGACCTCTTCGATGCATGAGACTTCGACATCTTCTTTGTTTGCTTTCCCAACTCCTTAATGACCTTCCCATGTGCCAATAGAGTCTCCATAATGGTCTCTGGTTGTCCATAATCTTCTTCAATATTTCCTCCACTGACGGAGGTACCTGTGGTGCTGCTGGGGCTGCTGATTGTGTTGCAACAACACTGGATATGTCAGACAGCTTTGAAGTAGCTGCTTGCATCCAGCTGTTGAGATTCGCCAATGTCTGGGAGACTAGCAGTGCAGTCTGTGGATAAGTGGATGAAGCTGGCACTGATAATGAAGCTGGTGGTCTAGAAAACGATAGTGGTGGCATGGCTGCTGTCCCGGTAAAAGGACCGGCTGCTGTGGAAGGATCAACAGCTGAATCGGTAACTACTACCACTGGCTCCTCAGACTGGCCAGCGGAGGTAGTTGCCTTACCCTTGAACTTTGGGTTGTCAGCACCCTGTAGGTGGTACCATGAGAAAGGCTTCTTGGCCTTTACTTCTGTATCATATTGCCTCGGCTCCATCTTTTGATCTTTGAAGTATTTTGTGAGGAAGTTCGGGTACGAGTATGATCTCTCATCTTTCTGGACAGCTAATGTGATGTTGGTGGACATGATTGCACCAACATTAATCGGATACCCAGCCGTAATCGAAGCCACCAAGACTGCACGGGGAAGTGAGAGGTTGTTTTCATTTAGGCACGGATCAATGCGGCTGCACACAAATGTTTGCCACCCTTTTGCTTCAAAATATAGGGTGGCCCGAACTATAGGAACCCCTGCTGTAATCCACAGAGGTGTTGATCCTTGAATAGCCAAAATCTCAGCTAGCCACGGGCGAGCTGCATCACCTATAGCCAGCTTTTCCAAGTATTGGACTACCTCCACTTCTTCAAATCCCACTTTTGTCAGCTTGGTACCCTTCTTAATGTGAGCCAAATTGGAATAAAATTCTTTAACCAAGTGCTCATTTGCATCGAGGACGCTTTGGGTGAACCATTTCCATGCTTTTCTCTTCTGGAACTGTCTAAGGACATTTGGGTTATGCTTGTCCAAATCCTTCATCAAGAATTGTCGCTCAAGAGTGAGCGATCTCTGGGGCCACCACTCTCTAAATCTGTTGAAGGCAGTCAGGCTGACAAATCTATCTTCCCATATCTCCCTTCTCCTCGACCTCTCTAAACCCCCCACTGTAGCATCACCCCCTCTACCATCGTCATCATCATCAACATTGATTGGTGCAAACCGGGGCATGTGAGGAAGAGGGCTCAGAATTTGGGCTACCCTTTTTCGAACCTTCAGAAGAACTAGCAGCGGAAGATGACTCATCTACTCGGGACTTGTTGTGTTTGGGCTTCCGGCTGTGCTTGCACGGAGTTACCCTCAGAAGCTTCCCCAGATGGGATATAATCACTGGTCTCAGAGGGTTTAGGAACTCTGTTGGTGGTTGGTTGCTTGCCTACGGTCCTATGAATGGCAAGTGGTAGGTTACTCTTGCCTCGGCCTCGGGAGGGTTCTGCCCTCCCTTTTGATGTATCTCCTTTACCACATGATCTAACCATCATCTGCAATTCATAACAATAAGAATCAGTTAGAGTTCAGGTTCATAGGACACAGATATATACGTGACAGTTGCAGGCCAGTTGTGAAAAAACAGAATAGGCAGTGCGGACCGCACAAAAGTGAGTACGGCCGAAAAACCAAAAGTGCGGACCGCACAATTTTGAGTGCGACCACACAATCCCAGGTTCAGAATACTGGGTTCTTTAATCATTCATCAGCGCGGACCGCACAATTTTGCTACGGATCGCATATTTTTGAGTGCGGTCCGCACAATTCAAGCTCACAGAAGCCCTAAGTTAAAGGACTGCGGAACGCACAAAAATGTGTGCGGCCGCACAATTTGAATTTCACGGGCAGTAAACTAGGGTTCATGCAAATTTTCACAATTAAACACAGTTTGCAAGAATGGACAAGCTTAGTGGTCTACCTAGTCCCTAATTAACACATACGTGGCTACCCATATGATTTTGGAGCACATATTAAGCACATTTGACATTTACAGGCCTAAAAATAACTAAACTAATTAACGAAAACGAGAACACAAATTAATAAGAAAGAACAAAAATCTAACATGGATTAAACATACCAGTAGTGAATGATGCATGTGGGAATCTAACTTGATGAAATCGGAGAAGATTTAGAGCTAATGGGGTATGCACTGTGCTTGCTTAGGGATTTAGATTTAAGAGAGTCTAAAGTGTGAAAATGAAAAGCCCTATTTATAGGTTGACCCGTTGGGCACAGAACTTACCTGAGTGTGGCCGCACAATTTTGAGTGCGGTCCGCACTCCTTACATGTACCTTGGAAGAATTTCTGCGGTCCGCACAAGAGTGAGTACGGCCGCAAAATTTGTGCGGACCGCACAATTTTGTGTGCGGCTGTAAATTGTTAAGGAAATTTGACAGGCCAAACTTCAGAGACCATGCATTTTTGATCTTCCAGTTGTGCGACCGCACACAGAATTGTGCGGCCGCAGAGTGATTGTGCGGTCCGCATAATTTTGGTGCGGTCCGTACTTTTGTGACACTTAGCCATTTTTTCTTGTACAGTCCTTGCAATGCACACCCATTCCTATATATACTTCAAAACTAGTTACCACAAAACAAAGCTATCTAACAAAGAAGAAAAACAAGAAAAAGAAAAAGGTACATGGGTTGCCTCCCAAGAAGCGCCCGATTTAACGTCGCGGCACGATGCAGATTACCAATCATTTGAAATGAAGAACCTCCACAATGTGGCCATCATCAACCTTGCCAAGATAATGTTTAACCCGGTACCCATTGACTCTAAATACCTCATCATTCTTATTTTTCAAATCTAGAGCACCAAAGGGGGTTACATTGACCACTTAAAAGGGGGCCACTCTATTTTGACTTCAACTTGCCCGGAAACATCCGTAACCGGGAATTGAACAATAGCACAAGATCACCCTCTTTAAATTACTTGTTGTGGATGTACTTTTCATGGAGGTACTTTATCTTCTCCTTGTAAAGAGATGAGCTTGTGTAGACATGATACCGGAATTCATCAAGCTCATTCAATTGTGACATCCTTAGATTTGTCGCAACATCCTATTCAAGGTTCAACTTTTTCAAAGCCCACATGGTCTTATGCTCAGGTTCTACCATAAGATGGCATGCCTTCCCGAACACTAACCGGTATGGATACATACTGATCGGTGTTTTGTAGGTCGTTGTATAAGCCCAAAGAGCATCATCAAGTTTTCTTGACCAATCCGTCCGGTTGGCATTGACTTTCTTTGACAAAATACTCTTTATCTCCCGGTTGGAGACTTCAACTTGTCCGCTTGCTTGAGGACGGTAGGGGGTTGATACTTTGTGAATGACACCATACTTTATGAGTAAGGTATCAAAAGCCTTGTTGCAAAAATGCGAACCCCCATCACTAATAATGGCTCTTGGGGTACCAAACCTCGTGAAGATGTTCATTTTCAAGAATGCCACCACACTCCTTGCTTCATTGTTGGGCAAGGCAATGGCTTCAACCCATTTAGATAAATAATCCACCCCAACTAGAATGTAGGTATTCCCATAAGAGCTAACAAACGGACCCATAAAATCAATACCCCACACATCGAAGATATCTATCTCCAAAATGGTGGTGAGAGGCATTTCATTCTTCTTTGAGATCCCACCGGCCCTTTGGCATTCATCACACCGCTTGACAAGCTCACTAGCATCCTTGTAGAGAATAGGCCAATAGAATCTACAACTCAAAACTTTTGCCAATGTTCTTGCTCCACCATGGTGAACACCATATGGTGAAGAGTGGCAAGCCTCAAGAATACCCATTTGTTCTTCCTCCGGCACACATCGTCGGATCACACCATCAGTACATATTCAGAAAAGATACGGCTCATCCCAATAATAGTCAAGGCAATCCCGTTTGAGATTCTTCCTTTGGTTTGAAGAGAACTCATTCGGTACAGTGCCACTCACAAGATAGTTTGCTAAGTCAGCGAACCTTGACATCCCGGTTATTGAAATGGCTAGGAGTTGCTCGTCGGAAAATGAATCATTGATCTCAAGGCCTTCATATGGCCTCCCCTCCTCCTCCAATCAGGACAAGTGGTCCGCCACTTGATTCTCGCTACCCTTGCGGTCTTGAATCTCTAGATTAAACTCTTGCCATAGAAGCACCCACCACATTAACCTTGCCTTAGAATCTTTCTTGCTCATCAAATACTGAAGCAGCGCGTGGTCAGTGTGAACAATCCCCTTTGTACCCATCAAGTACGGGCAGAACTTCTCCATAGCAAAGACAATAGCAAGGAGCTGTTTTTCGGTCACTGTGTAGTTGACTTGGGCATCATTCATGGTCTTGCTTTCATAATAGACCGGATGGAAGATTTTGTTGATAGGTTGCCCCAACACCACTCCAACCGCCACATTACTTGCATCACACATAAGCTTAAAAGGCAAGTTCCAATTCGGTGCGGTAATAATAGGAGTAGTAGTCAACTTGAATTTAAGCAACTCGAATGCCTTCATGCAATCTTCATTGAAATGGAACTTGGCATCCTTCTCTAAAAGTTTACACAAAGGGTTTACCACTTTGGAAAAATCTTTGATGAATCGGCGATAGAAACCCGCATGACCCAAGAAGCTCCTCACTCCCTTCATGGATGTAAGGGGAGGGAGTTTGGATATCACGTCAATTTTGACTTTATCAACCTCAAT
>AWOL01S0060688.1:0-20343 GCA_000715115.1 Nicotiana otophora
ATGCTGTATGTGATGCACCTCAGTGGAAACCTCGTGTTCCCACACTCTCAAAATACTCAATCATGCAGTACTGTATATGGCCAATCCAGCCCAGAGAAGATCCATCCCAAATATAATATCAACCGGCAGTCAGTCACTCAATATTGTATAAGGCCAATCCAACCCAGGGAAGGTCCATCCCCAAATATAAATGATTCGGGAAAGATCCATACCTAGGAAAAATCCATCCCAAAAATGTAAATAATTCGGGCAAGATCTACGCCTAGGGAAGATCCATCCCTTAATATAATATCAACTGTGCTCATTGTGTGGGGTGCAGACTCTGGAGGGGCTCCTTCAGCCCAAGCGCTATAATAAGCCAGATCCAGGTAAAACTAAATTAAACATGCTACGGCGTGCAGCCCGATTCTATAAATATCACTCAAAATCTCCAGTCTCTCGGGCTCTCAATAACATGAAAATCAACCTTACATGATGATATGATGTATCAATGAATGACAACAGAGACTGAGATATGATATGTAATTAATAGATGTAACTGAGTATAAAATTACAATTTTAACAAATAATTCAATACCAGTACGACCTCTGTGGGTCCCAAAAATATCGGCATGTAGCCTAAACGTGATTTTTAATACGAGTCTCCACTCAATTCCTTTAACACATGAAAGTACATAGATAATGCCAAGATTATTTGACTACACAATTTCACGGAATCAACTAACATGTATTTTCGGAGTTTATATCCTCAGAACCAAGTTTAGAAATGTTACTTACCTCAAATCGTGAAATTCTTTATTCCAATAAGCATTTGCCTCGTGAATTGGCCTCTGAATGCCTTGTATCTAGTCACAATTTATTCGATACAATCAACACGAATTATAGGAATCAATTCCAAATGAAAATACTAAATTTCCGAATTAAAATCCAAAATTCAAATCAAAAATCAACAGTGGGCCCCACGTCCCGGAACTCGACAAAATTTACAAAATATATCTATTCAATCACGAGTCCAACCATACCAATTTTACCAAATTCCGACATCACTCGTCCTCTAAATCCTCAAATCTTATTTTCAAATCCCTAGGCCCAAATTCTCGAATTACACCTTAAAAACATGTAATATAGTCGGAATACTCATTGATAATTCAATATTATTGACTAACAATGATCACAAGTGACTTGACTCAAGTTTCTCCGTGCATTCTCGCTCAAAGATCGCCCCAACCCGTGCTTGAAATTTCCAAAAGTGAGAAAACAAATCTCGGACACTTCGATTTATACACTGCCCATCATTTTTGCATCTGCGATGCACTTGGCCGCATCTGCGGTTCCTCTTATGTGGTGAAGCTTCCACTTCTGCGACTCCCTTCGCTTCTGCGGACAAGAAGTCCGCTTCTATGGAAAAGAAGTCCGCTTCTTCGGACTCGCTTCTGCGAAGCAGCCTCCCCTCTCGCCCTTCCGCTTCTGCGATCGCACACTCGCAGGTGCGACCCGCTTCTGCAGTCCACCTGCCCGCTTCTGCTATCACTAACTCAACCCAAGCCTGGCCATTTCTATGATGGAAAACTCGCTTCTGCGAGGTCGCACCTGCGAGCAAAACTCAGTAGGTACGATTGCACTAGAAGGCAAAACTATCCAGCAGTTGGTTAAGTCCAAATTTTGATCCGTTAACCATCCGGAATCCACCCGAGGCCCTCGGGACCCTAAACAAAAATACTAAAAAGTTCTAAAACATCATACGAACTTAGTCGATGCCTCAAATCACATCAAACAATGCTAAAAACACGAATCATACCCCAATTCATGCTTAACGAAAACTAACGAATTTCAACTTCTACAGTCGATGTTGAAACCTATCAAATCAAGTCTGATTGACCTCCAATTTTGCACACAAGTCATAAATGACCTAACAGACTTATAAAAATTTTCAGAACTGGATTCCGAGCCTGTTATCAATAAAGTCAACCCCCGGTCAAACTTCCAAACTTTCCATTTTCTAGTTTCGCCATTTCAGGCCAAATTTAACTATGGACCTCAAAATAAATATCCGGACACACTCCTAAGTCCAAAATTACCATATAGAGCTATTGGAATCATCAAAACCCTATTCTGGAGTCGTTTACACATAAGTTAACATCCAGTCACCCTTTTCAACTTAGGTTTTCATCCTTAAGACTAAGTGTCTCAATTCATTCCGAAACCTAACCGGACCCGAACCAATTATTCCGACAAGTCACATAACATCTGTAAAGAATAAAATGAGCAGTAAATGGGGGAACGGGGCTGTAATACTCAAAATGACCGCCGGGCCATTACATTTGGTTTCAATTTGACTTTTTTTAGTTAAAACCAAACCAAACCAATTATCGTCGGATTTGTTTTTTCTAATACCAAATCAAATCAAACCAAACCACAGTCGGATTTTATTTTCCGGTTTGATTCGGATTATCGATTTGGAACGGTTTATCGGTTTTCTTTGTACACCTCTAAATACAAGCTACATGGGTGTCCTCCAGTTTGGTTGAGATCGATCTTACAAGGATCAGGCTTCAAGTTGCAAGCATTAAATCTGAGCTAGCCTTTCAAGATGAAGAAGATATTAACTAGCAAAGGGCTAGCTAACTAAGAATTAATGTTTTACTAGGATTCTTTTTTCTTTTTCGTTTTTCGTTTTTCCCCTTGTCATTGGCCTATATATGCTTGTAGCATTTCGCGCGCGGATGCAGCGTCTAGAGAACTAATGTATTTCATTTCTATTGAAGTGGCTAAAACAGGAATTGACAGTAATTCTGCGTGCTTACATGACAAGTTTAATTACAAATTAAAATTACTTGAATCAATCAATCAATCTGCGATGGAGTTATGTAGGCGTTTGGACATGAATTCATATTAATTGTTTATTGGCTGGACCTCTCTAACGTAGATATGGGTTAAATTAAATGTTTTCCCGCTACTTTGTGCTGGTGGGAACTGGGAAGTAGCTAGCAGATATTCATGTGTAAACTGGTCTATGATGAATAGCAGAATTAATGGTAATTTTATTTTAACTAGCTAGAGCCAACAAATTAATAAGAAGTTATAGTTAGATGGACATGTATATATGTATCTTGTTACTATAAGAGTCTATGCATATAGGCACTTGACATATAGCAGATACCTACTAGTTAGAGATAGTCCGTGTTGAGGACGGCCCAATAACACTGTGCTTAATGCAGAAGATTTTAAAAAAAAATTTGAGGTCACCCAAATAGTCATTCATCCAATTGCTTAAACTAAAAATAGCCGGTGGATGTATAATATAAGTATATTTTAAGTATTATATGTGTATAATTATATATTTAATATATAATCTATGTATATGGCTAGGAAAAGTAAACAATAAATATGGTCGGCTATTTGAGTAAAGATCCCTATTTATAAATTTGAGCTATTGCTCCAAAATATTATAAATTTTGAGTTTACATCTGTCATTGCTATTATCATAAGTATGTGTTGTGATCTACATCTTGCGGCGATACTATTACAATTTTGGTCAATTCAATTCTCGATGGAAACGGAATTTTGCGAATTCTCCCCCGAACTGGAAGATCATTTCGAGATCTTCGAACATATTCGAGGGTTCAATGTTACTATTGTAACTTCAGCCAACACACAAGATGAGACTTTACCAACATGGAGCGACTTTTTGCAAAAAGATGAGGGGGAAACTCAGTAAGATGTCGGAGAAGCGAAATATACGAGATCACAAACGTAGATTGCTCGCGGCTAAATATGAATTGAGACGAAAGCTTTATAAAGCCCTTTGTAAAGATCCCGATCTTCCTAGTGATATGCGGGACAAACATCGTTATAAGTTGTCCAAGTTGCCAAGAAAGAGTTCCTTTGCACGAGTAAGAAACCGATGTNCTACATCTTGCGGCGATACTATTACAATTTTTCTTTGGAAACTGTAGACTGTGGTCTGCATTTTCTAATACTATTGTAAATTTTCTTTGGCATTTATTTACCGTGGTCTACATTTTATTATACTGCTATAAAAATTTTCAGGAACCATTTTTCGGAGTATAATTAAATAATTTTGATATTGATGTCTTGGTCTGTTTAACTAAACTACCAAATAGAGAAATATTAAATTCGAACAAAAATAGTGGTGTATGCACAAAAATGAAAGCGTGGGATTTGAAAATATAATTTGTTGTTGGAGTGCATACATTTTAGTTTGAGAAATTACATTAATCAAAAAACAAATTGGAAAAAATTTCGATTGTGTACATAATTGATGCCCGGTAGTACTCGATAAAATGACAGAGTTAACTGACTTTATTACATTTAATTATCTTAAATTTGGTGAGGTCAATAGAATATTGGTCAAACTAAGCTAAGGTACATAAGTTTTGGTAGATAGTTTTAATATTTTCACTTTTTCTTTTATTATTCCTTAAATATGCGCCAAAAAGAAGAAGTTGAAACTTGCAAATTGTCTCTATTTTAAATAGCTTTTGAGTATTTTTTTTTTAATTATTCTTTCTTTCATTCTTCAGGGACTGAAGGAAAATTAAAAGAGGAAGTAACACTTCTTATACAAGCATCTTTTGCCCCTAGGCGTTGCTCTTTTCTAGTTATATTGTGAAGTAGTAATTTTGATATAAATTTATGGCAAGTTAAAATTATCTGAATGTTAAGTTGCAAGTTAGTGTTTATTTATTTCAAAATTCATGCAGGTATTACTTCTAACCCTATTGTTTATATAAATAATAATGTTATCACTTGCCTTTTAAGTTCATACAGTAATTTATGTAGTATATTAAAAATTTGGATTTAACTTGTTGACTTTCGTAACTTTTCATTGTTTCAAGTGCAGTGCCTTTAGAACTTTGAGCCAAAAAAATTAATTCAGTTATAATTGTATTTTTCTTTTAAACCTGATTTTGTATCTTAAGTTTTTCAATTTAAATATTCTTGAGCATTATAGTACTACTATTTGGTAATGTAGTTGGCATCTATAACAAGGTTATAATTTTATTTCATAAGTTAGTGAATTTACTCTCTATGCAATAATTTATATTTTATGTAATTATATAAAGACCATTTAAAATCTAATCACATAGAAATGTCCAAACCAAAAAAAGATTTTTAAAATTTTATGTAAGATCTCAACATAAAATTTTAAATTTAGTATTTGTACGTAGTCTCTGAACTTTTAAACATGGTGGGTTAATTTACATATACTAAACTTAAACTAAATCAAACAGTCCCTCAAGTTAAATAATTACAGCATGGATAAAATTACACTCAGTAGTCATTAAAGTAACTTTAGCCACGTGGATATCAAATAGGCACTATAGTACAAATTAATACTACATGTGATGAGAATTTTAATGGACCCCACGTTATTAACTAAATGTTGTGCATGACAGATTTCTAAATCTAACCCTAAGCGAGATTACCTGCTTATCCCCCATCATTAGAGTAGAGTATGGATGGAATACAATGAAATATTATGAAATGACAAAAATGCCTTTGTGATGAAGCAGACATGTTAACCAAGGTCCTGCTTATCCTCACTTATATATTAGTAATAGATAAAGTGCCTTCCTCTTTTCATCATGAGTAGCCGCATAAGTTAAAACAAATTGCAAGGCACATTTATAAAATAACATGCCCCTTGGTAGGGGTGGCAAACACGGGTCGACTCGGATATTGGCAGGTCAAAAATAAATAAATTATTTGATCTGATTCATATTTAATTAATACGGATAAAAAAAATAAGTTAACCAAATAATATGGATATTCACGGCTTCTTGAATATAATAACTTGTCATGACCCAAAACCTAACCTATTGTGATGGCGCCTATCGTGATACTAGGCAAGCCGACATCTCCAAAATATTTTCAACATTTAACAGAGATGAATTAATATATTTAAAATAATCGGAGACTTACATAAAAACGGGGTAAAACCCAAAGCATAAGTGCGAAAACAAATAGCATGACATCGAGGTGTCACTGAGTCATGAGCATCTAGATATCCAGTCTAATACAAACAGTGTCTAAGTATCAATACAGAAAGAAAGAAAAAAATATAGAAGGAGAGATAAGGTCAGCGGACGCCGACAGCTACCTCGTAGTCTCCGATCGCGCACGAACTCAACGACCCTCGTGATCAAATACACCTGGATCTGCACATGAAGTACAGGGTATAGCATGAGTACAACCAACTCAACAAATAACAGAAATAAATAAAGAACTGAGAAGGTAGTGACGAGCAATACAAATACAATTCATTTTCAGTAATTCCAACAAAGAATAGACAAGCTTTCAAATTCGACAGTTCAAGTCAAATCAGTTTATACAGTTATAGTGCAGGTAATCCGGATATAGAATCTTTCAGAAATTCCACAACAATGACAGATAGCAACTAAGTATATCAACAAATGAAAAATAAGTACAGCCTCTCAGGTCAACAGACACTCAACTTGTCACAACAGCTCAATTATTCGGCTCTCAGCCCTCAGTACTCACACTCAATAGGTACCTGCGCTCACTGGGGTTGTTCAGACTCCGTAGGGGCTCCTACAGCCCAAGCACTATAATTCGCATGGACAACTCACGTGTTGTACGGACAACTCACGTGATATCGTATCATATCAAGATCCGCACGGATAGCTCACGTGCTACAGTATCATATTAGAATCCACACGGACAACTCACGTGCTAAGTATAAACATCATGATTCGCACGGACAAATCACGTGCTACGGTATCTATACCTCACAACCAGGCTCTCGGCCTCACTCAGTCACATACCTCTCTAGTCTCACGGCCCTCAGAAATCATAAAGATCAGCCCAAACAAAATAACATAGCGTATCAACAAGAATCAAGAAGAGACTGAGATATGATGTACAAGTAAAACTATGACCGAGTACAAGACAACAATTAGCAAATACTTCACAGGTACGCGACCTCTATGGGTCCCAACCATACTATCACATAGCTTAAGCATGATTTCTAACATGATTGCATTCACATTTCAATAAAACAGAGAGAACAGGTAATTAACAATAGGTTATTCGACTTTATAGTCTCACGGGACGGACCAAGTCACAATGTCCTACGGTGGATGCCCATGTGCCTGTCACCTAGCATGTGCGTCACCTCCAAAATAGTCACATCATACTAAAATCCTGGGTTTCATATCCTCAGGACCAGATTTAAAACTGTTACTTACCTCAAACCGCGCAAAATCCTACTCCGCAATGCCCTTGCCCCTCGAATCAATCTCCAAACTCCCCGAATCTAGCCACAAGCAGTACGATGTAATTAATATAAGTTAAAAGAATCAATTCCACAAGAAAAGCATGAAATTATAAGCCAAAAATCCGAAATCGGCCCGAACCCGGCCTCCGGACCCACGTTTCGAAATCCGACAAAAATTATAAAACCCGAAATTTAATTCACTCACGAGCATAACCATACCAAAATTACTCAAATGCGATAGCAAAATCCCATCCAAAACCTCAAAATTCTAACTCAAGAGTTCTTCCTCTTTTTCTCCAATTTCTCACCCCAAATCACAAATTAGATGATAAAATTAAAGATAAAATCATGGGATTTAATCAAAACCGAGTAGGAATCACTTACCCCAATCAACTCCACAAAATCCCTTCACGAATCACCCAATTCCGTGTTCTCTAGCTCAAAATATGTAAAACGAGTTCAAACCCTCATTTTTGAAATTAATACTGTCTGCCCAGATTTTCTTTTTCGCGAACGCGACCGTCCTCTCGCGTTCGCTAGGCCAACCCAGACTGCCTCCCAGTTTACTCTTCGCGAACGCGATCAACGCTTCGCGAACACGAAGCTTTACAATCTCAACTCATCGCGAACGCGGCCCATACCTCGCGAACGCGTAGACCAAAGACCTGGGGTCCCCAGCTGCCTCACTTCTCTTCACGAACGCGACACCACTCACGCGTTCGTGATGCACACGCAGACCATACCTTCGTGTTCACAACCTCTTCTTCGCGAACGCGAAGAACAAAATCTTCCCACCTCACATTAACCCTTCGCGAACGCGAGGCTCTTCTCGCGAACGCGTAAGAGGAAGCCAGAAAATATACACCAGCAGATATCAGCCATCAACCAAAGTCCAAAAATGATCCGTTAACCACTTGAAACTCCCCCGAGGCCCACGGGACCTCAACCAAACATACCATCAAGTCCGAAAATACTATACGAACTTAGTCAAATCCTCAAATCGCCTCAAATAGCATCAAAAACACGAATTACTTTCCAATTCAAACTTAATGAACTTCGAAATTTCCATATTCTACAAATAATGCCGAATCATACCAAACCACGTCCGATTTACCTTACGTTTTGCACACAAGTCATATTCAGCATTACAGACCTACTCCAACTTCCGAAATCGGAATCCGACCCCGATATCAAAAATTCAACCCCCCGGTCAAACTCCCCAAAAATTCAATTTTCGCAATTTCAAGCCTAAATTAGCTACAGACCTCAAATTCACAGTCCAGACACGCTCTGAAGTCCAAAATCACCCAACAGAGCTAACGGAACCGACAAAACTCCATTCCGGAGTCATTTTCACACAATTCTGACTACAGTCAAAATTCTAAGACTTAAGCTTCTGTTTTAGGGACTAAGTGTCCCAAATCACTCCGAAACCAAAATTAAGACCCCCCGGCAAGTCACATAAGCAGAAACAGATACGGGGAAAATAGTAAATAGGGGATCGGAGCTAATACACTCAAAAAGACCGGCCGGGTCGTTACATCCTCCCCCTCTTAAAACAATCGTTCGTCCTCGAACGAGCATAGAGACATACCTAAAGTAGTAAAAAGATGAGGATAACGGTTGCGCATATCATGCTCGGTCCCAAGTCGCCTCATCGACCGGTTGGCCCTTCCACTGACCTTCACAGAAGCAATATTCTTTGACCTCAACTTTCGAACCTGCCTATCTAAGATCGCCATTGGCTCCTCAACATAAGATGAATCCTTGTCCAGCTGGACTGAGCTGAAATCCAATACGTGAGACGGATCGCTGTGATACTTCCGGAGCATAGAAACATAGAATACTGGATGAACGCCTGCTAGACTGGGAGGCAAGGTAAGCTCATAATCAAGCTCCCCAACACGTCACAATACCTCAAATGGACCGATAAACCTCAGGCTCAGTTTGCCCTTCTTCCCGAACCTCATAACACCCTTCATGGGTGACACCCGGAGCAAGACCCGCTCTCCAACCATGAATGCAATATCGCAAACCTTCCGATCCGCATAACTCTTCTGTCTAGACTGGGCTGTACGTAGTCTATCCTGAATCACCCTAACCTTCTCCAAAGCATCCTGAACCAAATTTGTACCCAATAATCTATCCTCGACCGGCTAGAACCAACCCACTGGAGACCTACACCGCCTACCATACAGAGCCTCATACGGTGCCATATGGATGCTCGACTAGTAACTGTTGTTGTAAGGAAACTCCGCTAGAGGCAAGAACTAATCCTACGAACTCCCAAACTCCATCACACACGCACTGAGCATATCCTCTAATATCTGAATAGTGCACTCGAACTGTCTATCCTTCTAAGGGTGAAATGTTGTGCTCAACACCACTCGAGTACCCAACTCATGCTGTACTGCCCTCCAAAACCATGATGTAAACTGCGTACCCCGATAAGAAATGATAGATATCGGTACGCCATGAAGCCTGACGATCTCGCGGATATACACTCGAGCCAGCTGCTCGGAAGTATAGGTAGTCATCACAGGAATGAAATGAGCTGACTTGGTCAGCTTCTCCACAATCACCCAAACTGCATCAAACTTCCTCTGAGTCCGTGGAAGCCCAACAACGAAATCCATAGTGATCTGCTCCCATTTCCACTCCGGAATCTCTAGCTTCTGAAGCAAANACTCGAGCCAGCTGCTCGGAAGTATAGGTAGTCATCACAGGAATGAAATGAGCTGACTTGGTCAGCTTCTCCACAATCACCCAAACTGCATCAAACTTCCTCTGAGTCCGTGGAAGCCCAACAACGAAATCCATAGTGATCTGCTCCCATTTCCACTCCGGAATCTCTAACTTCTGAAGCGACCCAGCTGGTCGCTGATGCTCATACTTCACCTGCTGATAATTTAGGCATCGAGCTACATACTCCACTATGTCCTTCTTCATTTTCCTCCACAAGTAATGTTGTCTCAAGTCCTGATACATCTTCGCGGCGCCCGGAAGAATAGAATACCGCAAACTGTGAGCCTCCTGGAGAATCAACTCACACAAATCATCTACATTGGGCACACATAGCCTGCCCTGCATCCTCAATGCACCATCATCTCCAATAGTGACCTCCCTAGTATCATTGTGCTGGACCATGTCCTTAAGGACAAGAAGATGGGGGTTATCATACTAACGCTCCCTGATAGGATCATAAAGAGAGGACCGAGAGACCACAGAAGCCAATACTCGACTCGTCTTGGAAACATCCAATCTAACAAACTGGCTAACTAAGGCCTGAACATCCAATGCTAATGGCCTCTCTGCTGTTGGAAGATATGCTAAGCTCCCCAAACTCTCCGCCCGGTGACTCAAGGCATCGGCCACCACATTGGCCTTCCCGGGATGGTACAAAATGGTGATATCATAGTCCTTAAGAAGCTCCAACTACCTCCTCTGATGCAAGTTAAGATCCTCCTATTTGAACAGATGCTGCAAACTCCGATGATCAGTGTAAATCTCATAATGGACACCGTACAAATAGTGCGGCCAAATCTTCAAGGCGTGAACAATAGTGTCTAACTCAAAGTCGTAGACAGGATAGTTCTTCTCATAGGGCTTCAACTGGCGCGAAGCATAAGCAATCACTCCGCCCTCTTGCATCAGAACATACCCAATACCGATCCGCGAGGCATCACAATACATTGTGTAAGAACCAGAAGCTGATGGTAGAACTAGAACTGGAGCTGTGATCAAAGCAGTCTTGAGCTTCTGAAAGATCTCCTCGCACTCCTCCGACCACCTGAAAGGAGTACCCTTATTGGGTCAATTTGATCAAGGGCGATGCAATAGATGAGAAACCCTCCACAAAACGACAGTAATAGCCCGCCAACCCAAGAAAGCTCTGAATCTCCGTGGCTGAGGACGGTCTAGGCCAACTCTGCACAACCTCTATCATCTTCAGATCCACCTAAATACCCTCACTGGACACCACGTTCCCCAAGAACGCCACTGAACTGAGCCAAAACTCACACTTGGAGAACTTTGCATAAAGCTTCTCCTCCCTCAATCGCTGTAACACAATCCTCAGATGCTGAGCATGCTCCTCCTAGCTATAAGAGTACACCAGGATGTCATCAATGACTACAATAATGAACGAGTCGAGATAAGGCTGAAACACATTGTTCATCAAATGCATGAACGTTGATGGGGTGTTGGTCAGCCCAAAAGACATCACAAGGAACTCATAATTGCCATATTGGGTCCTAAAAGCTGTCTTAAGAATATCTAAGTTCCGAATCTTCAGTTGGTGATACCCTGACCTCAAATCAATCTTGGAGAACACCATCGCTCCCTGAATATGGTCAAATAAATCATCAATACGCGGCAAAGTATACTTGTTCTTGATTGTGACCTTGTTCAATTGTCTGTAATCAATGCACATTCTCATAGTACCATTCTTCTTCTTCACAAATAGAACTGGTGTACCC
The DNA here is from genome assembly GCA_000715115.1 of Nicotiana otophora. Classification (NCBI taxonomy): domain Eukaryota; kingdom Viridiplantae; phylum Streptophyta; class Magnoliopsida; order Solanales; family Solanaceae; genus Nicotiana; species Nicotiana otophora. The sequence continues at coordinate 11,740 of AWOL01S0060688.1, forward strand.
CAAGGTGACATGCTAGGCCGAATAAACCCCTTATCAAGGAGTTCCTGAAGCTGCTCCTTTAACTCCTTCAACTCATCCGGTTTCATACGGTACGGTGGAATAGAAATGGGCTGAGTGCCCGGCACCAAATTAATACCGAAATCAATATCCCTGTCGGGCGACATGCCCGGCAGGTCTGCAGGAATACATCCGGGAAATCTCGCACCACCGGAACAGAACCAATAGCTGGGGGCTCTACACTAACATTCCTCACAAAGGCCAGATAAGATCGACAACCCTTCTCAACCATCCGTTGAGCTTTCAAGTATGAAATCACTCTACTAGGAACATAGTCTATAGAGCCGCTCCACTCAACCCTCGGCAACCCCGGCATCACCAACGTCACGGTCTTAGTGTGACAATCTAGAACAACATGACATGGAGACAACCAATCCATACCTAAAATCACATCAAAATCTATCATACTAAGCAACAAGAGATCCACTCTAGTCTTCATACTCCCAATAGTCACCACATATGACCTATATACACGGTCCACAATGATAGTATCGCCCATTGGAGTAGATACACGAACAGATGCAACTAGAGACTCATGGGGCATAACTAGATAATGAGCGAAATATGAGGATACATATGAATAAATGGATACAGGATCAAATAATACAGAGGCATCTCTATAGCAAACTGAGACAATACCTGTAATCACAGCATCCGAAGCAATGGCATCTGGTCTGGCAGGGAGAGCATAGAAACGGGCCTGGACACCCCCTGATCGCCCTCCTCCTCTCGGATGACCCCTAGCTGACTGAGCCCCATCTCGAGCTGGCTGGACGGGTAGTGGAGCTGCTGGTGCTGGTGCCATCAGCCGAGTACTCTGTTATGGAGCCCCACTCAACAACCTAGGGCAATCTCTCTTAATGTGACCAAAATCTCCGCACTCGAAACAACCCCTCATCTGATGGAACTACTGCTCTTGATGCCCAGAGGAACTACCCGTGGAAACTTGAGCTGACGAGGCATGGTGAGAACTCTGCGCTGATAGTGCACTGAACGACGACTGGCCCTGCTGATGACTGTGTGACCCGTGGCCAGATGATTCACCATGGTGGACTGGGCGAGCCGTCTGAGCATGTCTGAAAGGATGACCCCTACCATGATGGAACTGCCCCCAGAAGGAACACCGCTAAATCCACCCTATCCACGAGGCCTCGTGGCCTCCCTCTCAACCCGCTCCTGGTTGTGAACCATCTCCATCTGACGAGAAATGTCGATAACCTCATCGAAAGTAGCACCAGACACTCTCTCTCTCTAGTCATAAGCAATCGCAGCTGAAACGTGAGGCCATATATGAACCTTCTGATCCTCTCCCCGTGTGAGGGAACCAACTAGATAGCATGACGGGCCAACTTTGAAAATCTCATCTCATATTGCTTCACGGACATATCACCCTGACGAAGCTGCTCGAACTGCCTGCGCAGCTCCTCTCTACGGGACTGAGGCACAAACTTCTCCAGGAATAGACTAGAGAACTGCTGCCAGGTAAGGGTTGCTGCGCCGACTGGCCTACGCCTCTCGTAAGCCTCCCACCAACTGAAGGCAGCCCCAGAGAACTGAAAAGTAGTGAACGAGACTCCACTGGTCTCTAGAATACCTGTTGTACGGAGTATCCTCTGACACCTGTCCAAGAAGCCCTGTGCATCCTCTCCCTCGGTACCACTGAAAGATGGAGGTTGGAGTCTCCCATGCCTCTCCAATCAACAGTGCTCATCATCAGGCATGACAAGTACTACATAGTCCTGAGCAGTTGCAACTGGCTGGGCTGGTGGTGCCCCTGGTGTCTGGAATCCCTGTACCACCTACTCTGATATACGGGCGGCGGGAGTCTGAGCACCTTCCTCGGCCTGAGAAGTAGTTGTTGCGGTCGGAAAAGAGACCGCCTGAGCAAGACTAGTACATGCGGTCAGAATCTGAACTAAGGCCTCCTAAAGGCCTGGAATCACCATGGGCACAGGTGGTGCCTGAGCTGGTCCCACTGGCTCATCCACAACTGGAACCTGCTCCTGAACTGGGGAAACTGGTGGATCTGCAGGTGCTGCCCTAGTTGCGGTGCGAGCTGCACCTCTGCCCCTAGTGCGACCTCAGTCTCTCGCATCCCTGATTGGTGGTACTGGTGGCTATCCGTCTTGCCCCGTAGTACGAGTCCTCACCATCTGTGAGAGAATGAAACAACAGAAATTTAGTTACCAGAATCAAAAGATTCGCACGACAAGAATTCAAGAATGTGAAGTTTTTCCTAAGGGTTCGGCAACCTCTCGAAGATAAGTACAGACATCTCCGTACCGATCCGCAAGACTCTACTAAACCTGCTCATGACTCGTGAGACCTATGTAACCTAGGCTCTGATACCAACTTGTCACGACCCAAAACCTAACCCGTCGTGATGGCGCCTATCGTGATACTAGGCAAGCCGACATCTCTAAAACACTTTCAACATTTAACAGAAATAAATTAATATATTTAAAATAACCGGAGTCTTTCATAAAAATGGGGTAAAATCCAAAGCATAAATGCAGAAAAACAAATATCCCGACATCAGGGTGTCACTGAGTCATGAGCACCTAGATATCTAGTCTAATACAAACAGTGTCTAAGTATCAATACAGAAAGAAAGAAACAAACATAGAAGGAGAGATAAGGTCTGCGGATGCCAGCATCTACCTCGTAGTCTCCGGTACTCGATCCTGCACGAACTCAACGACCTCCGTGATCAAACACACCTGGATCTCCACATGAAGTTCATGGTGTAGCAGGAGTACAACCAACTCAGCAAGTAATGGAAATAAATAAGGAACTGAGAAGGTAGTGACGAGCTATACAAATACAATTCATTTTCAGTAATTCCAGCAAAGAATAGACATGTTTTCAGATCCGGCAGTTCAAGTTAAATCAGTTTATATAGTTACAGTGCAGGTAATCCAGATATAGAATTTTTCAGAAATTCCACAACAATGACAGATAGCAACTAAGTATATCAACAAATGAAAAACAAGTACAGCCTTTCAGGGCAACAGATACTCAACTCGTCACAACAGCTCAATCACTCGGCTCTTAACCCTCAGTACTCACACTCAATAGGTACCTGCGCTCACTGGGGGTGTGCAGACTTCGTAGGGGCTCCTACAGCCCAAGCGCTATAATCTGCACGGACAACTCACATGCTATCATATCATATCAAGATCTGCACAGACAACTCACGTGCTACAGTATCATATCAGAATCCGCACGAACAACTCACGTGCTAAGTATAAACATCATGATTCGCACAGACAACTCACATGTTATGGTATCTATACCTCACAACCAGGCCCTCGACTTCACTCAATCATGTACCTCTCTAGTCTCACGTACCTCAGAAATCATAAAGATCAGCCCAAACAAAATAACATAGTATATCAACAGGAATCAAGAAGAGACTGAGATATGATGTACAAGTAAAACTATGACTGAGTACAAGATAATAATTAGCAAATAATTCACAGGTACGCGACCTCGACGGGTCCCAACCGTGCTATCACATAGCCTAAGCATGATTTCTAATATGATTGCAGTCGAATTTCTATAACACAGATAGAACAGGTAATTAACAATAGGTTATTCGACTTTACAGTCTCACGAGACGGACCAAGTCAAAATTCCCCACGGTGCACGCCCACGCGCCCATCACCTAGCATATGCGTTACCTCCAAAATAGTCACATCATACCAAAATTCGGGGTTTCATACCCTCAGGACCAAATTAAAAACTGTTACTTACCTCAAACCGCGTAAAATCCTACTCCGCAGTGCCTTTGCCCTTCGAATCAATTACCAAATACCCCGAATCTAGCCACAAGCAGTACAATGTAATTAATATAAGCTAAAAGAATCAATACCACAAGAAAAACACGAAATTATAAGCCAAAAATTCAAAATCAACCCGAACCCGGCCCCCGGGCCCACGTCTCAAAATCCGACAAAAGTCACAAAACCCGAAAGCCCATTCACTCACGAGCATAACCATACCAAAATTACTCAAATCCGATAATAAAATCCAGTCCTCAAAATTTTAACTCAAGAGTTCTTCCTCTTTTTCCCCAATTGCTCACCCCATATCACAAATTAGATGATAAAATTAAATATGAAATCATGGAATTTAACAAAAACCAAGTAGGAATCACTTACCCCAATCAACTCCACAAAAATCCCTTCAAGAATCGCCCAATTCCGTGTTCTCTAGCTCAAAATATGTAAAATGGGTTCAAACACTCGTTTTTTAAATTAATACTGTCTGCCCAGATTTCCTTCTTCGCGAACGCGACCATCCTCTCGTGTTCACGTAGGCCAACCCAGACTGCCTCCCAGTTTACTCTTCGCGAACGCGATCAACGCTTTGCCAACGCGAAGCTTTACAAGCTCAACTCATCGCGAACGTGGCCCGTACCTCGCAAACACGTAGACCAAAGACCTGGGGTCCCCAGCTGCCTCACTTCTCTTCGCGAACGCGACACCACTCATGCGTTTGGGATGCACACGCAGAACACACCTTCGCGTTCACGACCTCTTCTTCGCGAACGCGACCATCCTCTCATGTTCACGTAGGCCAACCCAGACTGCCTCCCAGTTTACTCTTCGCGAACGCGATCAACGCTTTGCCAACGCGAAGCTTTACAAGCTCAACTCATCGCGAACGTGGCCAGTACCTCGCAAACACGTAGACCAAAGACCTGGGGTCCCCAGCTGCCTCACTTCTCTTCGCGAACGCGACACCACTCATGCGTTTGGGATGCACACGCAGAACACACCTTCGCGTTCACGACCTCTTCTTCGCGAACGCGAAGAACAAAATCTTCCCAGCTCACATTAACCCTTCGCGAACGCAAGGCTTCTCTCGCGAACGCATAAGAGAAAACTAGGAAATATACACTAGCAGATATTAGCCATCAACCAAAATCCAAAAATGAATATTTAACCACTTGAAACTCACCTGAGGTCCCCGGGACCTCAACCAAACATACCATCAAGTCCCAAAACACTATACGAACTTAGTCGAATCCTCAAACTGCCTCAAATAAGATCAAAAACATGAATCACTCTCCAATCCAAACTTAATGAACTTCGAAATTTCAAAATTCTACAAACGATGCCGAATCATACCAAACCACATTCGATTGACATCGAATTTTGCACACAAGTCATATACAACATTACGGACCTACTCCAACTTTCAAAATCGGAATCCGACCGCGATATCAAAAAGTCAACCCCCCGGCGAAACTCCCCAAATATTCGACTTTTGCTATTTAAAGACTAAATTAGCTACAGACCTCAAATTCACAGTCCGTACATGCTCCTAAGTCCAAAATCACCCAACGGAGATAACGGAACTGACGTGTAATGACCCAACCGGTCATTTTAACTTTTAAAATCCCATTCCCTAAAATAAAACTTTCTGTATGTGCTTTTAATAATTTATGACTTACGGGGATGGTTTGTTCGGGATTTGGAAGTGTTTGGGTTGAAATCGAAACACTTGGTTCCTTAAGTTGGCTTTAAAAGGCCAAATTTGACTTCGGTCAATATTTTGACAAAATGACCTTCCGTATGGTGATTTTGGACTTAGGAGCATGTTCGGAATTCTATTTGGAAGTCCGTAGTTAAATTAGGCTTGAAATGGCTAAAACAAGAATTTAAGTTTAGAATTTTGACCGGGGAGTTGACTTTTTAATATCGGGGTCAGAATTCAGTTCCAAAAATTTTCATAGCTCCGTTATGTTATTTATGACTTGTGTGCAAAATTTTAGGTCAATCGGACTTGATTTGATAGGTTTCGACATCGAATATAGAAGTTGGAAATTTTAAGTTTCATTAAGCTTGAATTGGAGCATAATTCGTGATTTTAGCACCGGTTAAGGTGATTTGAGGTTTCACATAAGTTCGTATGATATTTTAGGACTTGTTAGTATATTTGGTTGAGGTCCCGAGGGCCTCGGGTGAGTTTCGGATGGTTAACGGATCAAACGTTGGACTTAAAAAGTTGCTGCAATGTTTCCTTCTACTAGATATTCTGGGATGTGATCGAGCCCAGATATCAAGCCCAGATATCGAGTCCAGGGTCGATGGACTGTGTCGAAGCCAGGGACGAGGCTCAGGTTTGAAGCCACGATCGAAGATCCAGCTCGAGGGCCATGATCGAAGACAAGGCTCGAGGGCAAGGATCGAGACACAAGATCGAGGGTCACAATCGAAGGCGCAGGCTCGATTCCATGATCAAGGCCATGATCGAGTCCTAGGCTCAGGGCCATGATCGAGGCCATGACCGTAGCCCAGGGTCGAGGGCCACGATCGAGGCCCAATTCCGAAGGCTGCCTGGGCAGATTTATAAAAGATGGCATTCGTCCTATTTGCCATTTTTGACGAACTTGAGCTTGAGTAGATGCGACTTTTGACAGATTTTCAAGGGAAAGACATTGGGGTAAGTGATTCTAACTCAGATTTGGTTTACATACACAAATATATCATTATTTTCACCATTTAATTAGTGTTTTGAGATTGAAATTAGGAAAATTTTTAGAAATCTTATAGAAATGAATTTTTGAGATTTCGGTATCGATTCGGAGTCGGATTTGAGTAAAACTGGTATGGTTGGACTCGTAATTGAATGATTTATCGGATTGCATAACTTTTGCCGGATTCCGAGATATGGGCCCCATGGACGAAGTTTTAATAAATTTCGGGATTTTATTGAAAATGTAGTATTTTCTTATAGCATTGATTCCAATAAATTTTAGTGATTGTATCGAATTAATTTTGGTTAGATTCGAGCCAATCGAAGTTGGATAATCGAGGAAAAGACCTACTAGTGGATTAAATTGGAGCAAGACGAGGTAAGTCTCTTGTCTAATCTTGTGAGGGGGAAATTACCCCATAGGTGATTAAGTTAAATAATTATTGCTAATTGCGGGGGCTACGTACGTACGAGGTTACGAGAATCCGTGCGTAGCTACTATTAATGCTAAAGTCCGGGTAGTTTAGGACTCAAAGCATGAATTACTTGTGTAAATTATATTCTTTGTATATATATATATATATATTGTGAATTGTGATATTGAAAATCTCATATGCTTGAATTGCTGTTTAAATTAATTAATTGTTAAGAGAAATGGTTCTTCCTCCCAAATTTATCTTATAATAAATATACTCTCCTTCCGGAGGTACATAAGAAAATGTCCTCCTTTCTTGTGGAGCGGGCTGAATGCCTCGGCAGGATAGATGCATATATGGATCATGCCACACATCCCTCGGCAGTGTACACGACACTCTGGATCAGGCCGTACGACCCCGGCAGAAATCATGCTTAATAATAATAATAATAATAATTACACGATACTTTGACAGTTTATTACAGCTTGTAAAGCTATTTGATAAATTAGAAATTTATTGAAATTGAATTGCAGCTTGTAAAGCTATTTGATACATTGGAAATTTTATTGAAATTGAAGGATTTGATTAATAGATTGGAAATTGTTGCATTTGAAGGATTTTTATTATTTTTGCTAATTGAATAAAATTATTGTTAACTATGTGAATCATGCTCATTTGAATAATTATAATTTATTCCATTTATTATTGTTGACCCTTAGTGAGTGTCAAAGTCGGCCCTCTCGTCTCTACCACTTCGAGATTAGGCTTGATACTTACTGGGTACACGTTGTTTACGTACTCATGCTACACTTGCTGCACTTTTTATGCAGGATCTGAGACAAATACTAGTGGAGGACCTATCATCGCACATCCTCGTTATCCAGTAGCGTAGTGGTGAGCTGCCTTTCTAAGCCGTCCTGCAGCTACCACAGATAGTATTTGGAGTTTTGTATAATCTACTAGATGCTCATACACTTGTGACACCAGGTCTTGGCACACACATTGGTAGATTTTGGTGTCTTATTATTTTTCTTGGATTTAAATTTTATCGATATATGTTTAATTTATTTGTTGGCTTGCCTAGCTGTAGTGTTGGGAGCCCTCACGACCTATAGGTGAAATTGGGTCGTGACAACATGGTATCAGAGCACTAGGTTCACGTAGGTCTCATAAGTTATGAGCAGACCTAATAGAGTCTTGCGGATCGGTACAGAGACGTTTGTACTTATATTCGAGAGGCTATAGGGTGTTAGGAAACTACCTTTCTTCATGTTCCATCGTGGAATTGATGTAGTACTAAATATCTTTCTCTTATTCTCTCACAGATGGTGAGAACACACTCTAATGAGGTTCTAGACCAGGGAAGAGCTACTCCCCCAGTTGCTAGAGGCAGAGGCCAAGGGAGGGCTCCAGCCCGTGGTAGAGGGCGTGGACGTCCCAGGACTGTTATAGTTATGCCGCCAGTGGGTCCAGCAGAGAATCCCATTATTGAGGAAGAGGTTGAGGTGCCTGTGGCAGAGCCAGCTCCGGTGGATTTTACATCTGTACCGGGATTTCAGGATGTCATGGGTCGTATGCTACGGTTCATGGACAATATGACTCAAGCCGGTTTATTTTCGGCAGACCCCGCCACATCTCAGGCGGG
>AWOL01S0060688.1:38960-50691 GCA_000715115.1 Nicotiana otophora
AAAATTAAATTTTAAAACATGAGATGATCTATCGGGTTATCACAAACCTCCCTCAGACTCTCCTTAGAGACTAGAAAGAGAAACAAATATAGATTTAAAATTTTGAAGCAGGCAGTAGTAACATGGGTTTGGAAATTCTTTCAATTAATTATTTTGAATCAGAGAAGTTGCACTTTGCTTTAAAAAAATTGAGCATCCAAAGAAAACATATCTACTCTGGTAGTTAGATTCACTGTAATTCAAAATGGTTGAATCAATGCAGCTGCTGAATACTGACTGGTCGGTCCTGTCACCTGTAAGTATTTTGACTAAAATTGAATAAGCACGTGATTTCACATGTCAAGAAAGGACAAAAACGTATCTTAGTGTCGTGGAACTTATATCTTAGTTTAATCTCCCTAAATAAATCTTAGTAGGCGTTTGGACAAAACAAATATGATAGATTTGAAAGAAAAATTAAAGTTAAGCTGAAAATAATATTTGAAAATTAAAATTATACTTGGATACATATTTTATTTTAAAAAATATTGTAGTCTTTTTAGAGTAAAATATATTTTAGTTGAAAAAGAGAAGAAATATTTTTTTAAGCTCCCTTCTGTACATAGATCTTTTTTATCTTTTTTCAAAAAGAAAATTTAAAGATATTGTTTGTTCATGAAATTTGATTAGTTTTTGAAAGATTTTGAAGACAAATTTTGAAGTTTCAAAATCTGGTTTGAGTTAGTTTTTGGGTGAAAATCTATCTTCACAAAAATTCAATTCTTTTTTCAAATAAATTATGTTCAAATACAACTTTAACTTCCAATAATTATTTTTTAACACAACTTCAAAACTCTTTTTTTCAAGTTTTAACCAAATTTATGTCCAAACACTAGCTGAATCTTATCTTCAATTTTTTTTGAAACTCATTAAAAAATTCAATCAAATTTATAACCAAACAATATTTTCAAGATGAGTTTCGAAAAAAATAATATGGACAAACGGCTCCTAATCTAATAACACCAGCTTTTGGTCCTGATGAAACTTTCTCCGCAACCAATACTTATACCAAGCTAATGCAACACATATATTTTTTTTATACATTTACTATTTAATCATGGTTAAGTGATATGTATCTCAACTTTAATTTTGAATTGCAAATGTTAAAACGCTTGGTTTACTGTAAACACCTCCCTGATTAAAATATGTATGCTCATTTAAATTTTTAACTGCTAAACCTTAATTGCTTGGTTTGATGTAAACACCTCACACAAAGATAATCAGATTGTAAATTAGTGCCAATAAGTGTCATGGAAATTATATGTATTTATGCTAATGGCATAACATTAATACAAAAGAGTGATAGATGCAATGCCAGTTAAAAATAATAATCACTCTTATGTATTAAGGTTATGGCATTAGTAGAAATACATATATTTTCAAGGGCTGAAAAATCTAATTAGCAATTGTAAGTAATGCATTCTTGGATGACACAAAATGCAAGCATGCACTAAGGCCTCATCTCAAATAGTGGCAATGAAATGCTTAGAGAAATCTACCACCCTAGATCCACGCACATACAAGTTGTAATAATAGATTGATACTTATTAAATAAATTTTTGCATAAGTCACTGATTTTAAACTTGGGAGTTCAAGCATTATAATTTGAATTATTCACTAATATGAAACCCAAGAATGGGAATACTCATCAAGAACAAAGAAAAACAAGTGCTTTGGAAGGCGTAAAACGTACTAGTCCCTCCGTTTCAAATTAGACCAGATATTTTCTTTTTCAGTTTGTTTTAAAATAAATGATATATTTATAAATTTAAAAATAATTTAACTTTAAAATGTTCATTTTACCCTTAATGAAAAGCTTTTATAACAAAAAAATTATCATGACGCTATATAGTTTTTATCTCTTAAGTTTTTAAGACCGTAAATTTTAAATTTTTTTTTTATTTTATTAAATTTTGTGACGAATCAAACTATCCATCGTTAAAGTGGAACAAGTATCTAATTTTGAAACGACAAGACCTCGTGCACATCCAAATAAACAACTGAAGCACACACTCTCTGATGTGAAATAGATACTTATAGTTGTATTAGTTTATGAGCCCTGTGGCATGGGGATGTGTGTTGGAAACACCCACTTAGATTTAGCGTATCTACCAATTCATCACTGTCTCACCCATACCATCTTTGATCCTAACTGGACCGGCACCGCCAGCCTTGCACTAATACAGAAGCTTTAGAGAATTTTGACTGAATACCTATTTCTACTTGCTTTCGGATGCATGCGAGCGCACACTCAGATATAATATATGGTTCGATCAGAGGCAGTTGGAACTTGCAACACCGAGCATAAATATACAAGTAAAAATCGTTAAAATTTTAACTAATTTAAATTTGAATCCATAACTTAAATTTTAAATCCGTCCCGGGATTCAATAAGAAAATTAGAAGTGTATAAAAAAAATCAATAAATTACATCAAACCGATTATCCGAATCAAATCGAAAAAAAAATCCGACTATGATTTGGTTTGATTTAGTTTTGGATTGGGAAAAATAACTTGACCATAATTGGTGTGATTTGATTTTAACTAAAAAAAAAAGTCAAACTAAAACCAAACCAACTCGATATAGTACATTTATATAATTTTTTAAAATATTTTATGCATATAAATATTTATATATATTTTTAAATTTTTTCACAGTTTTATCTTTTAACATATTATTTCATGTTTGGACTTAGCATTCTTGAATAGTAAATAAATTTTATACTCCATAAATGTAGTAACTCAAACAAATTTTAAATCAATACTAATGCTAACAAAAGAAATTCAATTCAACATTAGGAATGATGACACTGTTGGATATCTATTTTTTAGTTTTATATTGGTTTATAATAAAAATGCATAACTTAGTTTATCTTTTTCTTTAGTACTTAGTTATGTAATTAATAGTACTTATTAGTTATACTTATTTTCGCATGACTTATATAATATTTTTAGATTATGTTAATTTTTATTATGGCTTATTAATTAGCAATATTTGATTTATGTAACTTTATTATTCCTTTTATTGAATATTTTAATATAATGCTATGACTTATCTCATACTCTTGTATTATTTTCTTGAAAAATACATTATATAGTTGTAATAATCTTACTAGGATTAAAGAAATATTTGCAGCACAAGTTACATATTTTGTGTGAAAACTTTACTTGAAAAAACCCGTCCTGAATATCAGAAAAACTCAAAAAATGCGAAATTGAAAAATCCGACTTTGTTGGTATGGTTTGGTTTGATTTATATATTTAAAAGCCCGACATTATTAATTTGGTTTGATGATTGAAAAATCCGAACCAACCTGATCTAGCGTCTAAAGAAAATAATGGATTCTATCAAACCCGGAAATTCATACTTCTCCTTGTGCATGCTCCACGTCCTATATATACCTAATCTTATTGTCATAAATCTTTCATCAACTAGTTTTTGAGTTGTGCTCTCTTCCAGCTACTACCATTCTTGCCCTCCAGCTACTTGCTTTCACTATGGCTTTCAAGCCTATGCCACTTCTCTTTGCCGTTTTGCTTCTCATCACTTCTAGCGTATGTCTATCATCAACACTTCATTTCTATAACTACAAAAGATACTTACCTAGTTTACTATGCTTAGATCCATAAGATTAAATAGAACCTAATATATGAACTCTAGAGTCGTATCGTACATTTTCCATTATATTGCCAAGCAAGACTGAGCATTTACATTATTTGCCATAAAAGACGTTTGTTCTTAAATTCATGCTCATGATTAACACATTTTAACTAGGGACTAGGGTAAACTACTTACATTTATGAAGAGTACTAAGATTCTTTTATATGTACCCAAAAATAAAGCATACGTAGTTCACAAAAGTGACGTGTTAGTTCATGAACCTTTTATTCCTTTTGGTTGCAGAACGGAGATAGCAACACTGCCCCTGGTGCTTTCCCTCATGGTAAGATATCAAGCCCCCCCCCACCACCAGTCAATGCATCCACTCCATACCCACCCACCCAGGTCACCCCTCCTCCTCCTCCACCGCCACCTCCAGTCAAGCTACCACCATCCCCATCTCCGGCGGTCAAGCCTCCACCACCACCAGTTCCTACTCCCCCCGTTTCACCACCAAAGAACACAGCAGGTATAAGGCATTTATATAAGAGTTTAAGTCCTATCTTTACTTTGTTTCCTACATTTGTCCCCTGTTTTCTTATGTCTAGTATTTAAACAAATTTGACTTTCTTTGTATTTGTAATAGAAAACTATTTATACGATATCTTATGCATTGAAATCGCGCAATAGAAACATAGTCACAGTATATATCTCCATTAAAAGAAAGAAAAGTAAAAGAAAAAGGATCGGAATCTATACGTTGAATCACAATATTTTTGAACCGTATGCATCAAAAGATGCTTGTACGGTTCCTAAGAATATAATCAAACGGCTTTATTATAATTTTAGGCCAAAAGGTTGATAATGAGATCTGCAATCTTATTGGTCTTATAGTATATTTCAATATCGAGAATGAGATAAAAGATGTTTATCAACTAGCTAGGTGAGAAATAAGCATGGGGTCGAACTCTTATTTCGTCTAGAACAACAATTTTTATTAGCAGTAGCGAAGAAGGGAACTCCACATAAGTTACACACAATGATAACTAGTGACCTGGTACAGTGGTAACTAACCTAAGTCACTTGTAAGATAATTATAAGAAAATCTCTATAATAAACATTAACGGGTAACCTGATACAATGATAACTAACTTAAATTCTTTCTATAATTAATCTTCAAGTGATCTCTGGAATGTCCTTCGGTAACAAGTTTTTCTATTTATGTATGTGCAGACTGCGTTCCCCTATGCCAGGTGAGGTGCAAGTTGCATTCGAGGCAGAATGTATGCCTAAGAGCATGCACTACTTGTTGTTTAAGATGCAAATGTGTTCCGCCAGGCCAATATGGGAACCTAGAGAAATGTGGCAAATGTTATGCTAATATGACCACCCGCGGAGGCAGGCACAAGTGCCCATGAATATAGAGATTGAAGCTCTAAGATGGATTATATAGGAACTGTTGCATGACTTTGCATATGTGAACTGTAATAGCTGACTAGCACCAGTTATAATTTTCAGAAGAGATTTTGATAAATAAATGCCCTACTTGACACAATGAATAAGCTGGCTCATTTTCATTCCATGTCATCCCTTTGCTTCAGTAGTTAACACTAATGTATTATGAGATGACACTACTAAACAAAACTGGCAAAAAGTGTCCATCAAAACCGAATCGGTCGGAATCGAACAAAAACCGACCGATTTCAATTCATCGAAAAAAGAATGGTCGCAATTAATAGAGGTGCAACCGCCATCGGTCGGTATTTGTCAACGCAGTTTGACCAAATTGTTTGACCAAATTATCTGACACTAAATAACCATACCGACCGACTTCGATCGGTATTTTTGAAAATATTTTAAAATTATTTTTAAATTAGCGACCGACGTCGGTCGGAATTTTAATTATTATTTTTTAAAAATTGTTCAATTCCGACCGATTTCATTCGGAATGATTAAAATATTTAAAATGTAAAATTAAAAGTTCTGACCGCAGTCGGTTGGAATTGTTAAAATATTTAATATTTAAATTGAAAAATTCTGACCGAAGTCGGTCGGTAACTTTGAATTTCTGGGAAATTCAAATGACAGTTCCGACCGACTTCGGTCGGTAGGCGATCGGTTTTATGGGTATTTGTTTAGCAGAATACAGTTGTTTTATAGCTGCACCACCTACCGACAACCAATCACCTATAATAGAAGCATTACATTGCTGCCATTCAACCAATATCAACAACAATAACAACAAAAATAACAAAAATAACAACAACAATAACAACTATCAAAACTATTTATTAACAAAACGTCATCTCCATCTCCACTAAACTATATTAACAAAACATCATATCCAACAACAAAACATTTCATAAGTTAAACGTTCAAACACCATTCAATGAGTGTTTTGTATTGCATCACCTCCATCTTCACTACTAGAAGCTTCATCGTCGGCATGGCTCGAAGGATCACGACGAGAAGGAATAGCATCTGGGAAAGGCTCACGAGACCGCAGAATGGGAAAAGCACCACTAGCAAGAAGATTGGCCAGCTGACCTTGGAGGAGATTAAATTGTTGGTCCCTCTTTTCTAGCTGAACTTGAAGGGTATCAAATTGTCTATCTCTCTTTTGTTCTCTAGCCTTTGTCTCTTCAAGCTCTGCTGTCAGCTTTGCGATCTTCTTCTCTATAGACGAGATAGCCGACCTATCAATTGCCTCGCCTTGGGCGGAAGTCCCTATACCTTGCAATCTAGCCCTATAGCGCCGAAATGATCTCTCTGGAAGGCCGTATGCTATCCCCTTTTTAGGACCACCGACAACATCCAACCATATCTTCTGCGCTTCTTCGTCTGAAACGGGTGGTCGCTCGCCTTGCTCATTCGGTGGCAAGCTCTGAGTATACTCCTCCACATTAATCTTGTAGCGACCCTTTATTTAGAATGATTAAAATTATTAACTATATAATATTATAAACATTAATTTCAAGTTATAGTAGTTATGAAACTTACATATGTAGTCTTCTCCCCGGTCCTCGACCCATCTAGTTGGATATGTCGGTGTCTTCTTCTTCCGAATGTGAGTCTCCATGAAGAACTCATCATGAGTCATCTTCCTCCCATATTTTTTTCCTACAAATATAATAAAATATGTTAACTAAATTAAAATATATAAATATAGTTTGATATATATAGAATTAAATATTTTAAGGAATTACTAGTAGTCTTATCGCAGTCCCCATGCTCCTTGCATCCACACAATGCAAGGACCCTTTTCAGATGCCCGAGCCTTCTTTCCCTGTTCACTCTTCTTCTCGAACTTATCAGTGGTCCACTGCCTCAGTAGATCCTCCCATATGTTCGGTATAACCCATGAAGGCTTCTTGGTCTTCTTCTGAGCACAATAGAAGGAATCAAATAGTCTCTTACGACATTTGGACTCAAAATTTGCAAGAATGGCACCGTTATGCCGGTCCTCCCAGGCACACTTAGTCTGCAAATGAAGTGTGTAGCGTTAGATGAAAATATTGATAATAAAGTACTTAAATAAAAAGAATTGTATTAAAACCTTAAATTGGTTGAAAATTTGCTCCACGAGCTCCGGTGGAAATTCACTCCAATTCGCATAGGGTGCATCATACAACCGGTCAAGAGCTTCAGTG
The DNA here is from genome assembly GCA_000715115.1 of Nicotiana otophora. NCBI lineage: Eukaryota > Viridiplantae > Streptophyta > Magnoliopsida > Solanales > Solanaceae > Nicotiana > Nicotiana otophora. Next base: position 46,251 of record AWOL01S0060688.1, read on the forward strand.
ATTATCTTTGTAGTCTGATGATTAGGTATGAACCTGCAACATAGCAGTTACATTAAATAAACAAGACTAGCTATTATAATTCAGCAAAAACAAAGAAGTAATAAATAAATCTTACCCATTGCCCCCAGGCCTGATGATCATCCTATGATAACGATCATACCGCACTTCCTCTAGATCATCTTTTTCCGATGAATCTCAAGCGTGCGCAGAAGGTGAGGCATCTGGCTCAGCGCTACTATCCCGAAGGCGAAGTCTAGAAATGCTAGGAGACGAACTCCATGGAGAGGGAGACTGGGTCGCTGATGAAGATGGCTGTGATCTACACCCCTGCTGTGATCTAGACCCCTGCTGTGATCTAGACCCTAGCTGCGATCCGACTGGCTGAAATCTAGATGGATGTGATCCAGCTGGTGATGAAACAAATGGAGCAGATGACGGGCGTATCACCACATGGCCCTGTGACTGGTGACTCGATGGACCAATGTAACTATATGCAGGATCATGTGGAGGAAGCGGGGTATAGCCCTCTGGTGGAGAATGGTAAGAATACTGCTGGGAGGGCGATTGGTAGGTAGTCTGATGAGTATATGGATGTAGTGGAAAAGATGTGTGCCTAGAAGATTGCTGCCGACCATCAGCAGCGGAGTGATGCAAGTGTGGAGTGGAAGGAAGCGGGGGTGTAACACCATCATCATGATCAATAGGCCTTTTATCCTTCCTAGACCTACCTCGGCCCCTACCGGTCATCTGCATAAATTAAAGAAAATGTTAGAATTAAGAATATAAATCTAGATAAGTTGAGAGCACTTGAAAACACTAACATGCTAGTTGTTTTCGAAGTATCCTTCCTCGTCCGAAAATTCTTCCTCTTCACTTATTTCATTTTCATTAGGTGATTCTTCGTCCTCATTTTCTATGATTGTTATTTCCTCCATATCAATTTCTTCTAATATGCGTTGAGGATGCTCCAAGTCATTTTCTAACTGATCATCCACCATTTGGTTAACACTTGAGGTATCGTTTTGGTAAGCAACATCTAGAACATTCTCAAATTCTACCCTACCAACATGCTTAGTTTTGATTACAACCAACCAATCAGCCTTATCCCTCCGCAGTAGATATGGAGCATAATTCACTTGCCTAATTTTTCTGCAATTATAATAGGATCATAGTGATCATACTCTCTTTTTTTATTAACCTCAATTATGTTGTACTGCGAGTGTACATTTGTACCTCTTCTAGGTGTTGGGTCAAACCACTTGCATCGGAAAAGTATGATCTTCTTATTTGGCCAACCTGAATATGATAATTTTAGAATCTCTTTGATCACACCATAATAATTATTTTCCCCATCCTGGTTGCCTTCACCACCTTTAACATACACCCCACTGTTATTGCTTTTTTTTATACTTGGAGCATTCCTCGGTGTGAAATTTGTAACCATTCACAAAATACTTAGACATAGTTGTAACCGTAGGTGCAGGTCCCCAAGATATATCTTTCAAAAATTGATTAACACCGTTGTTTGGATTATTGACCTATATGTAGTGTTAAATAAATCACAAGTGAGCAAGTATATTCACAAGTGACAAAGTATGTATATTCACATGTGAGAAAGTATGTACGATGCACTTACACACTCTTTAAACCATGTCTCAAATGTAGAATATACAACATCATGGCCAAATTGACTCACAAAGTCACTGAGCGACTCATTGAAAACCTTGTTAGTTGCATCAACCAGATTAAATAGTAGTCCATGTAAATTAATCTTATGTCAACACTTACTTAATCAAAGGTTGAACTTCCGGACGATTTAGCAACATATGATTTGAAGCTGATCTGTACTCCATACTACTTAGGCCCCTTTTTGTTCGATCTTTAGAACCTCGGCCTAGTTGATTGAATATAGACATTGGTGGATATACTGGATCAATCTCAATCATGATATTGTGCCGATTGGGCCTATTTATAGCACATGGCACATGACTGTCGAAGTAATAAGAATAAAAATAGGCAGTTTCCTTTGCAACATAGGCTTCGCATATGGATCCTTCTATCATATTCCTCTGTTTAAACAATTATTTACACTTGCCGATAGTCCTGCACATTGTCATATTAGACGATAACATTAAGGAAAATTACAAGAATAAATCAAGGTTTGATCATTACCTCTCGAATGGATACATCCACCTGCATTGAACCGGCCCTCCAACTCGCACCTCGTGTAGAAGGTGAATTGGAAGGTGTTCTATCACATCAAAGAAACCACGTGGAAAAATCCTTTCCAGCTTATTATTGATTACAGGAATGTTCTGATTCAATTTAAATAAGTTTTCTTCCCCTAATGTGGTAGAACATAAGTCTTTGAAGAACAAACTTATCTCTATGATGGATTTTCAAATATTTTCACGCAAACAAAAAAATGTAATAAGGATTAAGGTTTCCATGAAGATATGACAGTCATGACTTTTCATATGAGTTAGCTTTCCTTCAACCATATCGGCATGTTTTCCTAGGTTCGAAGCATAGTCCTCGGGTATCTTTAGGTTTGCAACCCACTCACAAATCTGTTGTCTTTGTTCCAAAGTGAATGTGTAGCTGGCCTTGGCCTTGAACACCTTACCATTGTTCGCAAACTACAAATGTAATTCAGGTCACCTGTAATATTCTTGTAAGTCCAGTCTAGCCTTCGGGGTTATATTTTGCCTTATTCTTATCATCCACAATTGTGTTGAATAAATTGTCAAAATAGTTCTTCTCAATATGCATGGCATCAAGATTGTGTCGGAGAAGATTATCTTTCCAATATGGCAACTCCCAAAATATGCTTTATTTTGTCCAGTTATGAGTAACACCATATCCAGGAAATCTATAAGGTGGGGCCTCAATAACTTTAGTCAAGTTCTGGACCCTCTCCCAAATTTCCTCACCTGACAAAATTGGAGGTGGCAAATCACGTTCAACTATATTCTTTTTGAATGCGTTCTTCATCCTTCTGAACTCATGATCTACTGGCAAGAACTGACGATGACAATCAAACCATGACTGCTTTCGGCCATGTCTTAAAGTGAAGGCTTTACCATTTTCCATGCAGTAAGGATATGCTAACTTTCCAGCAGTCATCGACCCAGACAACATTCCATACACAAGAAAACCATTAATAGTCCACATTAAGTTAGCACGCAAGTTGAAATTTTGCTAAGTTGATATATCATATGTCTCGACTCCATCATACCACAACTGTTTTAGCTCATCAATCAGAGGTTGCAAATATACAACAATCAAACTCTTTGGATTGCGGGGACCAGGAATAACATAATTTAAGAAAATATATGGACTAGTCATACACATTTCAGGCGGAAGATTATACGGCGTAATAAAGACTGGCCAGCTTGAATATGGTATTGCTAAAACAGAAAATGGCATGAAACTATCAGCACACAAACCCAACCGAACATTCCTCGGTTCACTAGCATAATCCGGATATGTCCTATCAAAATGCTTCCAAGCTTCCCCATCTGAAGGATGACATATAACACCAGGAGGCCTTCTATTTTCATAGTGCCATCTCACATGAGGAGCGGAACTCATTGATGCGTACAACCTCTTTAATCTAGGAATAAGAGGTAAGTAATGCATCGACTTCAAATCAACCTTCGTCCCGCTGGAAACCCTCTTAAAACGAGGTTTTTCATAAAATTTATAACTTTCTAAATCTGCATCACCCTTATAATACAACATGCAATCATCTTCACAACAATCGATTCTCATAGACGAGAGTCCTAACTTAGAAACCAATCTTTTAGCCTTATAAATATCTTCAGGTATGTTGAAAGTTTGGTCAAGTAGTTCACTCATAAGGCCAATGAAAATATCACAACCCAAAATCTATAATGGTCGTGATGGTGCCGGACACCACTGTCAGGCAAGCCAATAATAATTACTTAATTGGGTTCTCATTTTATTATTTTTGAAATCATATTCTCCTTCAATTTAAATAGTAAAGAATGGGGATTTACAGAGTAAATAATAATACTTTTAATAAATTCAATACAGAACAACCCATAATCATCCCAAAACCCGGTGTCACAAGTGCATGAGCATTAACTAGGAATATAAAATAAAATACAGCAGCTGTCCGTAATACAAATTGGACAGAAAAAATGTAAATACTCTGAAGGAGACTCTGCTGGCTGCAGGTCGACAAATGGAATGTAGCTCACCTAGGTCCCCGTATGTATACATGCCTCTGCTCTCACATGGCCTCTAGACATATATGTACCTGCACAAAAATGTGCAGCAAGTGTAGTATGAGTACGTAATCAACGTGTACCCAGTAAGTATCTAAGCCTAACCACAGAGAAGTAGTGACGATGGGTCGACATCGACACTCACTAGTGGTCCAACAACATAAGGTACAGTAAAGAGGTAGCAAATA
>AWOL01S0060703.1:0-31299 GCA_000715115.1 Nicotiana otophora
AGAGTTCACAGTTACAGAGTGGTACGCTCGGGCCGAGTATGGTACCGGGTGTCGGCCACGTCCTTCAGGTTTGGGGCGTGACAATTGCAATCATTGCCATAAAATAATCTCATATCGGTAGTCCCTTTTAGATACCGCAATATGTGTTTGATTCCATTTTAATGTCCCCTTGTAGGAGCAGAGCTATATCTTGTTAAGACATTAACTGAAAAAAAACTTAAATGACTATTTTGTCTAATGTAAAAATAAATTTTAAAGGGTAAAAAAGGCGAAATATATTTCGCTAAAAGCCTTCATGCTTTTAATATAGGGCAGAATAGTTTGGCCCCCTGAACTTGATAACTTTTGTTTAGTTCCCCTTAAACTTCACGCGGGCTTTAATACCCTCCTGAACTTGACAATTTCATAGCTTCGACCCACCTGGATGTTGACAATCTATGAGAGTGTAATACACGCGCTGCCACATTGATTTTTTTCGTCCATGTGGCATTTTCTACAATAATATATATATTTTTATCTTTTTAAGTTCACCAACTATTTAAATATTATTTTGTGTCAAAATCCGTTTTTAAAAAAACTGAAACAACGTTTATTTTTACTATAATGTTTTATCTGGCTAAAGATAATGATAGTTTAATCAAGTTATGTCTATATATTTAGTCATAAAACGAAGGAATATATACAGTTAGAACATATTATCATTGCATCTAAAAATAATAAAATAACAAAATGTTATTGAAACTCCATATATTGGCTAAGTAAATATTTTAGCTAAAAATAATAAAATTTCGATCAAATATTTGCGAATTTGACTTGAAAAAGAAAAATACATGGTTTAAATAAAGAAAAATAAAAATACATAGTATTTTTTTCTTTTTGTAAAACATACACCATTTGAACTTCATTACTTTGGCTAAATATTTTTTTTATTTAGTTAAAATAAATGGAGTTTCAACTAACTTTTATAGATTTGACCGGAAAAAAAGAAGAAGATAAGAAATACATAGTTGAAATATATATCCATTGTATCTAAAAAAAAAGTATAATCGGGATAAAATATGCAATGTATATTAAGAAGAAATAACGAGAAATGCAATTGAAATAAATAAATCATTATATTTGATTATGTGACAATTAATATTTGAAAAATACCCCACTTGGAAGCTGATTTTTTTGATTTTTCTTCCCTCCCACGTATCTAAAAGGGAGTGCATTCATCCCTTTTGCCACATCAGCATCTGGGAGGGGGGAGGGAGGGTCAAGACTATCGAATTTTCAAGTCAAAAAGGTATTAAAGACCACGTGAAGTTTAAGGAGGAATTAAATAAAAGTTGTCAAGTTTAAAGGTCATAAACATTTCTGCCTTTTAAGGTAGTATAGATAGAAAAGTAAGGGATCCACTTGAGTGTAAAAACATTTTGCTATTTTCTATAGTGCATACTACATAGTAGGCATGCCAATTAATAAAACCTTAATAAATTTTACAAGTCAAGCATTCGTCAGTTCATTTGCACCTAATATCTTCCAATTGGGTAGAGCCACAAGATTTCAAGTTTATGAGTTCTGAATTTGCTATAAAACTCATAATTTATCTTAATAATTGAATTCGTAATTAAATATTTATACATATTTAATGAATTATTTAATATAAGTATAATTTAAGCGAAAATTATTATGTTTGTCCAAACTCATATCTAATACTCCAGTTCCGCCGTAGAACATGAGCTGAGGAGATTGACAGGCACAAAACAACAAATCCTAATGATTCATGAGATTGAAAATGAAAGGTTCATTTGCATAATAGGAAAATATACAGGTAGATTGGATCCCTCCAATTATATCAATCAAAATTTACAAAGTTATCAGCCAGCTCTATGTATGTTAGCAGTGCGGTAAGAAAACTAGTTTGCAACAACATGTCAACATGTATATATGGCGTTATCATTCTTAGGAACTAACACTATTGTATTATCGGTGAAAACACGAAATGTGACAATAGTTTTAATCGGGAAGATATCAATCACACTCTAGCATCAACACACGGAGGGAGGATAGTTATACTCAACTTTGGAATATTCCTTGCGGTAATGTCAATGAAAAAAAACAGGAATTAAGGATGTGAAAGAACCCAAGGTTGCGTTGTCGACTTATATAAATGTATGAGCTTCTAGTAGCTGCTTTTTTTTGTTAAGTATTATCTCCGTCTATCTTTTTGTTTGATTAAACACAAGGTTTAAGAAAATAAAAAAGACTATTTAAAAAAGTCGTTAATATTTATATGACAATAAATTATCTCATTAAAGATAAAATAAAAATTTACGTTTAAATAATTAATTTTATAAATATATTATTCTTTTGGGAATAAACTGGAATGAAATATTTTTCACATTTATTTGAACGAGGGAGTAATGAATTGGGCCCTACCCTGGTGTCAATGTGAAAATGACACCAGATACTTAGTCCTAATTTTTGAATAAATTGACTAATCTTTATTGCATTGTAAATTGTAAATATTTTTAAAATAACGGATTTGAAAGTCGCTATTGCTGCACTTCTCCCAAGACAATTGTCTCCCATGGACTAGTTCATTGGTGAGTTGGAGCCGAATCACAATTTTAGCTTTTCAACAGTCAAATAATTAAATATTAAAAGTCTTCAAGTATACTTGTTCGTTTCAGTTGACATTACATTCCTTTTATTTTGAGATGTTTCAAAAATATTGGATACCGTTTTATTTTAACATAACCTTCGTAATTTTAAGAAATTTAATTTCATGAAGCTATTCAAATGTTAACTTCAATGTGATATTTGTTCTATTTTCATCTATGAGTTTAATATTCTTTTGTAAACGCTAAAATATGATACAAATCAAATTAATATTATTAATTCTGAATTTAGTCAAACATCATCACATAAAATAAAATAAAAGAGAAAAAACTTTTTGCCAAATGAAAAATCTGCAGCATAGTAGTTTTGTCGAGTTTTGAAATATATTTAGTATTGTAGTTTTCAATAAAAATTAATTACTATATGCATGACATAAAATCAAAAATCAATAAAATTGACCTTCGAAAAGTAAAATACATTAAAATTTTGGATAGGCATAATTTGCTTTTCTCTTATTCTCGATAGTGTTTAACAGTTATACCAACTTGCAACAAAGAAAGTGACAAGACGAAAGTGAAACGATTTGCTGATAGACAAAAATATGATTGATTATTATGTGCACGTAGATAGATATATGATTGTGCAACTTAAATTTCCGCATCCAGCCGCGTCCAACCTTTTTTATACGAGATCAAAGCCGGAGACAAGTGGCATGGGTGATGGGTCAACGTTTGACAAAGCAGGTATTATTTGTTTATTTTTATAATTATGGTGTTCGGACTAGTTTAAATTTTATGGACTAGCCGGAGAGACAAGCATAGATAATGGATATTTCTATCCATTAAAATTTAAACGGACGAAAAAAAATCACTTATTATTATTTTTTTTGCCATCGTTAAAAAAGACAAAGCAATCTTTTTATTGCGAGTACTACAAAAGGAAACTTGTAGCGTTATGTGGGTACACATAGTGATAATTAGTACTCTTTCCGATCCATAATAAGTAACTTTTTGATTTATTTTTTTTGATCCAAAATAAGTGTCCTTTTACATAATCAAGGACTTAATTTTATTTTTTCAAAATTTACCTTTATTTACATATTTCAATATATCAAGGTAATAATTAATTAAGGATAATTTAGTGAATACATCTTTTTTTCTTTAAAAATTCGTATTTTCTTAAGGGTGTGCCAAAGGCTAAAAAGTCACTTATTATGAAGCGGAGGGAGTAATGCAAAAAATTGTAACATAAAATTAAATTAGTTATGCATAAATTATATTTCCTGGATGTTTAGTATGATATAGACACATTTCTTCTACATTTATTTTCTTCTTCGATTGGAAGTTCGCATGTAATGCATATATCCACTTGGTTCCATACCCAATGTACGGACAGCACCTCAACATTGACCGGTTTCATATGGACACATTTGTGCCAACTTGTGTATTATCATTACGTTTATAATCATATACGTCTATCATTATCTGGCCATGCAAAAATCTTGAAAATTCTGATGACAAGTATTCGCTAATTAATTAATTATCCTTCCCCATCCATCTATAAATACGGATAGCAAGAAACGAAGGATCATATCATCAAACAGCTAAAAGAAGAAAGTAATTAAGATGTCTCCTTCATTGCCTACTACACTTCTCGCCTCTCTCTTTCTTTTCTGCCAAATATGTTCTTCAATTGCCCAAGTCCCAGTTGAAAACACCTTCAAATACGTCAATGATGGCGAATTTGGACCTTCTAATATCGAATACGGAGCAAATTACCGTGGTATTTATGATATTTACACATATCCATTCTTGTTGTGTTTTTACAACACTACCCCTAATGCCTGGACACTAGCTATGCGCATGGGCAGCGTCCCTTCTAATTCTATCATGCGTTGGGTATGGGAAGCTAATAGGGGAAATCCCGTCAAAGATAATGCCACTTTTGCTTTAGGAACAGATGGAAATCTTGTGTTGGCAGATGCTGATGGTCGAATTGCTTGGCAAACAAACACAGCCAATAAGGGTGTCACTGGTTACAAGATATTACCAAATGGCAACTTTGTCCTTCAAAACTCTAAGGGAAAATTCATTTGGCAGAGTTTCGATTATCCCACCGACACGTTATTGGTGGGTCAATCGCTCCGCTTGTCAGGCCCGAATAAGCTCGTGAGCCGGGCCTCGGTGAAAAAGAATGCAAACGGGCCTTACAGTTTGGTAGTGAAACCGAAGTTATTCGGTATCTACAACAGAACTAAGCTTGACGTGGAATTAGCTTGGTTTGATCTCGGAAATAGCAGTTTGGAAGCAGTAAAACTGAACAGCGGAAATCAAAGGTTGAAGTTGGACTACAGATTGGCCAAATCAAAAACGAGAAGTTCTCATGTTATGGCGTTTACTAAATACAACACCACTTTCACATACCTTCGCCTAGAAATAGATGGAAATCTCAAGGCCTACACTTTCCTCGGTGACGAACAAGACGATAGATACTTTTGGCGCGTAACTTATGATAAAATGCTTTAAGAAAACACTTTTTCATTTCAGAAATATAGCTCTAGAAGATAAGGATTTTCATACCCAGTTTGGTTCCACGCTAGTCCAAAAGATAATTTGTACTATTACTTTCAATATCTTGCATTTTTGGGCTGAAGGGTGTATTTTATTACAATGTTTATTTTCTTTCGAATAAAGTATGTATTTTATAATGTTTTCCTTTTAAAATGCTATTTCAACTGTGATAACTCGGTGACTTGTTAATTTTCTTCTTCTTACTGCTCTCAAAGCATTTAAAATGTTCTACTAATGGTGTTATAAGGGGCCATAAGTCCATAACTCATAAAGATTACAGCAATGCCAAAGTCCTCTTTTGTTAATTGTGATTACGGTTTTCTGTCTGTTTCTGGCGTAGCTGCGTGCCTCATAATTTTTAAAATTATCAATTGGTTAAAATTAGAAATAAAATAAATAGTTTAAAAGAATTTAAACGACATAAAGTTTCTCAAGAAAGGATCACTTTATAGTTGATGATTTTGCAATGGGACTTTGATTAAGAGGAGACTCCGCGAAGCTTCTTAATTCAAGGAGACAGTAGGCGCACGAATCTATAATCGTTACGACTACGACAATGTTGTTTGACCAAGAAATATAATCTCCGATTAAACTATTAAATTTATATAATAAAGGGTTAAATCTAGTTAAGGATAGTGACTCTAGATATTGAGCATAAGGATGCGTGATAGATGGGACTGTGTTTGCATATGATTGATGACAATAAATCTGAAATACTCTTACAACAAGAACATTAAATGAGATATATCTAGCAATAAATATTAATAAATGGTATTTATGTAAATAAAGTGAATGATTCACCCGATAATAAATGGAAAAGGTAAATATTCTGCCTGACAACGGTGAATGACATATAGATCCAAGATTTGCATGAACAATCCTTAGATCTGGTGGAAAAATAGGGAATAATATGAACGAGAATCTTTATAAAAAGATAGCCTTTGTGTTTTTATCAGAGAGGGAGTCTTCTACTCAAAAGTGTTCTTATCAGAAAAATGTTACATGTCCATATCATTGTCTCTTCTTTCTATATATATGGCCCATTTTTCTTAGAAAACCATAATAGTACAAATATCAGGAATATTCACTAGAATATTCTCCTTTTTAATACCCTATTCTGACAAATTAGCTATTACGAGTCTTATCAATAATAATCGATCTCGACCCTTGTTGACATTTTGACTTCGATCTCTATTGATATCTCGACCAAGGCTTATATTGACACCTCGACCATTAATCTCGCTATGTCTTAGGCGAGCTCGACCGATGATATTTATTAATGTCATTTTATGCTAAATATTCCAAGGGCACATTTTTGGCCTATACAATTAGTCCCTCCGCTTATTAAGGTCGGGGTCGGGCGGCCTTGGTGAGCGGAGTCTATTTGTCGTTGTTGATGAAATCAGGCGAGCAAGTTGGATAGCGGTGCTTTAGGCGAGGTGGCAACATGACTTTCCGTGAGTTACAAGCTTTGGGGATGCGTCTTTTCAGAATGAAATCATGACATCATGCGTCATTATGATGCATTTTCCCGACGCTCTGCATCATTTCTTGCGCCTATGCCATTTCGATATCTGCGTTGGATAATGATGGCTTGATTTCTTGGTTTTGGTGCTCGAACTCTTATAAATACGGATCTGAGGCCATTTGTGTTTGTTTTGCTTTCATCTGATATCGAATCCCCTCGCTTCTCTCTTTCGTTTTCTATATTGAACCCTAGTCTTTATTTTGCTTAGTTGTTCAGTGCCCATTCCTCTAGTTCTAGTGACCGTTGCTTCCAACTTCTGTGCTTTAGACATCCCCCTTCAAGACCATGGTTAACGTAACTTTCGGCTCTGGTGCGACGTCTAATGCTTCTCCCCTGGCGGTACGTGTGCCTACTCACGGAGACAACGCTTCTGTTGCCCTCAAAGATGAGGGTTCCCTACGGTAGAGGAAATAATTCCTCGTAGTGAAAAGCCTAGATCTGATTTCTCGAAGTTACCCGAGGACGACCCTGAGGCCTCGGAAGCAGTGATGAATGCAGTTTCTCTTGCTGATTTCAGGGCGAAGTTCAAAATTCCGGCCCACATCGATCTTGTCCCGGTGGGGCGTGACGTGGTGCAGATTCATCGCCCAGGATACTGCGCATTCTATGTGTATCTGTTCTATGTAGGGTACTCTTTTCCCCTTCTCCTATTAGTGGAGGAATTTTGCCGCTACTACGCTGTCTGCCCGGCCCAACTTTCACCTTACATCTACAAACTTATCTGCATGTTGACAAAATACGCGAAATTGGCTGATCGTGGGATCTCTCTTCGCCACATGATTCACCTCTTCGCACCTAATTTCTATAGAGGGACGATGTTGCATCTTCGCCATTGAGGAAGTAAGAGTTTGGTAGTGAAGATGGACGATAAAGAAAATCGTCGATTCTAGCTCAACTACTTCTACGTCAAGATCGAGGATGTGGTGGCCACCGCGAACGGATTTCCTGAGGCATAGAATTATGCCCGTAAGTATATTTTGCTAAGCGCTTAATTTTCCCGTTTTGATTGTAGCCTAACATTCTACATTTTCCTCATTCAGCTGAGACTTTTCCCCCTCCTTTGGTTGTGGATATTCATGACTGGGTTAGCCAGATCTTGCCTCACACAGTGGAGGTTTATTGTGATGACCCAACCGGTTATTTTAACTTTTAGAACCCCGTTCCCTAAAATAAAACTTCCTGTAGGAGCTTGTAATAATTTATGACTTGCGAGGATGGTTGCTTCGGGATTTGGAAGTGTTTGGGGTGAAACCAGAACACTTGGTTCCTTAAGTTGGCCTTAAAGTACTAAATTTGACTTCGATCAACATTTTTGAGCAAACGACCCCAGAATAGAATTTTGATGATTCTAACAGCTCCGTATGGTGATTTTGGACTTAGGAGCATGTTCGGAATTTTATTTGGAAGTCCGTAGTTAAATTAGGCATGAAATGGCTAAAAATAAGAATTTAAGTTTGGAAGTTTGACCGATGAGTTGACTTTTTGATACCGGAGCCAGAATCCAGTTTCAAAAATTTTCATAGCTCCGTTATGTAATTTATGTCTTGTGTGCAAAGTTTGAGGTCAATCGGAGTTGATTTGATAGGTTCCGATATTGAATGTAGAAGTTAAAAACTCTTAGTTTCATTAAGCTTGAATTGGGGTACGATTCATGGTTTTAGCGTTGTTTGATGTAATTTAGAGGTTCGACTAAGTTCGTATGATGTTTTAGGACTTGTTGGTATATTTGGTTGAGGTCCCGAGGGCCTCGGGTGAGTTTCGGATGGTTAACGGATCAAAAGTTGGACTTAAAAAGTTGCTGCAATTTTCTCTTCTGCTGCATATTCTGGGCTGTGATCGAGCCTCAGATCGAGCCCCAGATCGAACCCAGATATCAAGCCCACGATCGAGGCTTGAGTCAAAGCCAGGGACGAGGCTCAGTATCGAAGCCTCGATCGAAGGCAAGGCTCGAGGGCATGATCGAAGGTAAGGCTCGAGGGCTAGAATCGAGACCCATGCTCGATGCCCTGATCGAAGGCTCAAGCTCGATGCCATGATTGAGGCTATGATCGAAGGCCCAACCTCGATGCCATGATTGAGGCTATGATAGAAGGCCCAACCTCGATGCCCTGATCGAGGCTATGACCGAGTTCCAGGCTCGAGCCTTTGACGAACTTGAGCTTTAGCAGAGACGACTTTTGGCAGATTTCCAAGGGAAAAATATTGGGGTAAGTAATTCTAACTCGGATTTGGTCTATATATACAAGTATATCATTGTTTTCACAATTTAATTAGTGTTTAGAGATTGAAATTTGGAAAAGTTTAGAAATCTCATAGAAATGAAATTTTGAGATTTCGGTATCGATTCAGAGTCGGATTTGAGTGAAACTGGTATGGTTGGACTCGTAATCGAATGGGTTGTCGGATTTCATAACTTTCTCCAGTCATTTTAACTTTTAGAACCCCGTTCCCTAAAATAAAACTTCCTGTAGGTGCTTGTAATGATTTATGACTTGCTGGGATGGTTGGTTCGAGATTTGGAAGTGTTTGGGGGGAAACCAGAACACTTGGTTCCTTAAGTTGGCCTTAAAGTACTAAGTTTGACTTCGGTCAACATTTTTGAGAAAATGACCCCGGAATAGAATTTTGATGATTCCAACAGCTTCGTATGGTGATTTTGGACTTAGGAGCGTGTTCGGAATTGTATTTGGAAGTCCGTAGTTAAATTAGGCATGAAATGGCTAAAAACAAGAATTTAAGTTTGGAAGTTTGACCGATGAGTTGACTTTTTGATACCGGAGTCGGAATCCAGTTTCAAAAATTTTCATAGCTCCGTTATGTAATTTATGACTTGTGTGCAAAATTGTAGGTCAATCGGAGTTGATTTGATAGGTTCCGACATTGAATGTAGAAGTTGAAAACTCTTAGTTTCATTAAGCTTGAATTGGGGTATGATTCACGGTTTTAGCGTTGTTTGATGTGATTTAGAGGTTCGACTAAGTTTGTATGATGTTTTAGGACTTGTTGGTATATTTGGTTGAGGTCCCGAGGGCCTCGGGTGATTTTCAGATGGTTAACGGATCAAAAGTTGGACTTATAAAGCTGCTGTAATTTTCTCTTCTGCTGCATATTTTGGGCTGTGATCGAGCCATAAATCGAGCCCCAGATCAAACCCAGATATCGAGCCCACGATTGAGGCCTGAGTCAAAGACAGGGACGAGGCTCAGTATCGAAGCCTCGATCGAAGGCAAGGCTCGAGGGCATGATCGAAGGTAAGGCTCGAGGGCTAGGATCGAGACCCATGCTCGATGCCCTGATCGAAGGCTCAAGCTCGATGCCATGATTGAGGCTATGATCGAAGGCCCAACCTCGATGCTATGATTGAGGCTATGATCGAAGGCCCAACCTCGATGCCCTGATCGAGGCTATGACCGAGTTCCAGGCTCGAGCCTGTGATCGAAGCCCCGATTGAGGCCCAGTTTGAGGACCAGTTCCGAAGGCTGCTGGACAGTTTTATAAAAAGAGGGCATTCATCCCATTTGCCATTTTTGACGAACTTGAGCTTGAGCAGAGACGACTTTTGGCAGATTTTCAAGGGTAATATATTGAGGTAAGTGATTTTAACTCGGATTTGGTCTACATATACAAGTATAGAAATCTCATAGAAATAAACTTTTGAGATTTCGGTATCGATTCGGAGTCGGATTTGAGTGAAACTGGTATGGTTGGACTCGTAATTGAATGGATTATCGGATTTCATAACTTTTTCTGAATTTTGAGATGTGGGCCCCGCGGGCGAATTTTTAATTAATTTCGGTATCTTTTCTTTAAAATGTAGTATTTTCTTATAGAATTGATTTCTACAATATCTAGTGATTTTATCGAATTAGTTTGGCTAGATTCGAGCCAGGCGGAGTTGGATAATCGTGGAAAAGGTCTTATAGTGGATTAAATTGGAGCAAGACGAGGTAAGTCTCTTGTCTAATCTTGTGCGGGGGAAATTACCTCATAGGTGATTAAAATTAAATAATTGTTGCTAATTGTGGGGGGCTACGTACGCACGAGGTGACGAGAGTCCGTGCGTAGCTACTATTAATGCTAAAGTCCGGGTAGTTTAGGACTCAAAGCATGCCTTACTTGTGTAAATTGTATTCTTTAATTTATTTATATTAATTGATATCTATATGAATATATTGTGAATTGTTAGTTAAAGATATTAATGGATAAAAATCTCATAGGCTTGATTATCTGTTTAAATCAATTAATTGTTAAAAGAAATTGTTCTCCTCCCAAATTCATCTTATAATGAATATACTCTCCTTCCGGAGGCACATAAGAAAATGTCATCCTTTCTTGTGGAGCGGGCCGAACGCCTCGGCAGAATAGATGCATCTATGGATCGAGCCGCACGTCCCTCGGCAGTGTACACGATACTCTGGATCGGGCCGTACGTCCTCGATAAAAACTGTGCTTAATAATAATAATTACACGATACTTTAATAATTTATTTCAGCTTGTGAATCTAATTAATAAATTGGAAAATCCTTGGAATTTATTTGAATTAAAGGAATTTAATTGATATATTGAGAATTGTTACATTTGAAGGAATTTGATCATTTTCGCTGATTAAATAAATTATTATAAATTCTGTAAATCATGCTGATTTAAATATCTTAGTCTTATTTTAATTATTATTGACCATAGTGAGTGTAAAGGTCGGCCATCTCGTCTCTACCACTTCGAGATTAGGCTTGATACTTACTGGGTACATGTTGTTTACATACTCGTACTACACTTGCTGCACTTGTTGTGCAGGATCTGAGACAGGTACTAGTGGAGGACCTATCATCACATACCCACGTCATCCCGAGACATAGTGGTGAGCTGCCTTTCTGAGCCGTTCTGCAGCTACCAGTGTCTCTTCTGATATTTATATTCTATCTATTTCATTTCAGACAGTATTTGGAGTTTTGTATAATCTACTAGATGCTTATGCACTTGTGACACCGGGTCTTGGCACACACATATTGGTAGAAATTGGTATTTTATTATTTTCTTGGAAACAACGTTTAACCAATGTACGTTTGACTTATTAGTTGGCTTGCCTAGGTGTAGTGTTAGGTGCCATCACGACTTATAGGTGAAATTGGGTCATAACATTTATGAATGGTCGGCCTTTATCAAGAAGTTCGGGCCCAAGCTTTCAATTACCGGTGAGTTTGTTCGTCCGTATTCATCTATACAGTGATCTTTTACCTATGCCGTTCTGACCTTGTGGTCGCTTGCTTTTTACGACTTTAAGAAAAAGTGGATGTTCTAATATCTATTGCAGTCCGAGGGTCTTCGAGGAGGTAGAAGGCTCCTACTCCGGTATTCTGCAAGAGAAAAGCCGTTTCTGTTCCTTCTGTTGCAGTGAGGCCTGCTCGTTCGTCGACTACTTCTACAGCGGGGTTTTCAACTTCCCCTCTGCGTCATCTAATTGATGAGGATGATGAGGAAGGGTCGTCGCCGAATGATGATAATCTACTCCCCCGCAAGAGGCGATCTGTAGATATCGGTGAGGGAGCTATCCGTGTGGGGAGTTCGGCGATAGAGGATTTCGTTGTCAAAGAAACGGCGACCATAGACCTCAGAGATGATGTCGAGCTATTGCCCACAATTCCGTCGTCGCCGGGGGACGAGGGATGTACGTTTCTCCCTGAGGCTGTAACGAATTTTGAAGGGCCATTGGCAAGAGTCCCTGACACCTTACAAGGGGGTGTGCCATCGACCTCGTTACTAGCCGAGGATCCTTCTTCTAAGGTTGACACGAAGGGAAAAAGTGTAGACGAAGAAGGTTACGAGACGGGCTCCGATATGGACACCGGGGAGGTTAGGATGATGGGATAAGGACTCACCCGGCTCGAGATGAGGTTGGAGGGGACCACGCGGACTATTACGATCCCTCTAGACCGGGATCTGCTAGTTAATACAGAGTACATAGTCCCTTCTCTTGGACCCCTCTATTTCGATGTGGAGGGTAAGACCCTTGAGAAACTGAAGGACTCCACTTTGTCGAAGAGCATAGCCGACCTCGCTCTTAGGGTAAGTTTGGTATTTCATTTTTATGTTCATTTTTCATGTCGAATCTGATTTTGTTTTTACTCGCTCTGGCTTTCTTTTCAGATCGTGATCTTGGAGATCGAAAGCTCCTGTCGAGAGGAGAGGCGTAAGGCCATTTTCCAAAAGATGGAGCGGAAATATCGCGAGTATCGTGATAAACACCGCGAGCTTTGCAGGCGGCTTGGTGGGAGTAGCAACTTCTGGGCTCTCTGAAACGAGCTAAAGGATAAGGATGACGAATTGGTGAATGTCATCGGAAAATGTAGTGAGATCGAGGCGGCATTGAAGGATAAAGAAGAGGAGCTCGAGGTGAGCAGGGGGTCGAGGACCAATGCGCCGACCTTCAGGCCCAAGTGGTCTCATTGCATGCCGAGCTGGAGGAGTGTCAACTTCGATTGGTTGCTTTGAGTGGCGAGGTCGCTAATAAGGTGGAGGGTTTGTAGAAGGTGGAGTCGGCCCAGTTATTAGCTGCGAGGAAAGCGGAAGCTTTAGAGGACACAATCCGCATTCTCCATTCTGAGCGGGATTGCATTTTGGAGACGGCTAGGCTCAGAGAGGAACAACTGGATGAGCAGATAGGGGAGTTAGAAGAAGAGGTTGCTGGCCTTGGTGATCGAATTGTTTCCCTCAAGGCCGAAAAGGAACAATTATTGGCTCAACCGTCCTCATCCCGCACTTCTGCTTTTCCTGATGTTCCTCGGGATCTGTATGAGGAATTGATTCACGTCAAGGCCCAGCTAGATATATTCAGGGATATGATGGGGGCGGGGGCTGTTTCAGAAGCCGACTTTGAGAATGTGCGTGCTAAGGAACATAAAGCTTGATTTGCTTGTGGCTATGACCTCACTACACCGGAAGCTGGCGATGACGAGGAGGGTGCGAGCGTGGACCGAATTGAACAGGATGCCTGGTACGAGGATGAATATCCCGTTGGCGATGGCGATGAGGTGGGTGAAGACGGTCTTAATGATCAAGCAGGTGACGCTGCTGAGCCGGGTGGTGATTAGTTCTTTTTTGTTTTAGCCGCGGGCATGGGAACTTTTTGTAGGAGTGCAACCTTTGTAAAAAATATTCTTAATGAAGTGTTAGTTTTGTTGTTTGTACCTGACTTCTTTTCTTTGTTCGGATTTGCGCGCTTTTTTGATTTTATTGCTTGATTGCCTTTGTCGTAACAGACTTGAGTGGGTTGAACTGTGTTGAAGGTAGCCTTCATTTGGTTAAGGCCGTGAGCCGAGTAGGTAGTAATTCAAAAAGAGGTCAAATGTAACCTTTAATTAATTGAGGTCATGGGCCGAACAGGTGATAATGCGAACGAGGTCAAATGTAACATTTGATTAATTGAGGACGTGGACCGAATAAGTGTTAATTAAAACGAGGTTGAATGTAACATTTGATTAATTGAGGCTATGGGCCGAATAGGTGTTAATTCGAACGAGGTCGAATGTAACCTTCAATTAATTGAGGTCGTGGGCCGAATAGGTGTTAATTCGAACAAGGTCAAATGTAACCTTTATTTAATTGAGGACGTGGGCCGAATAGGTATTAATTCGAACGAAGTCGAATGTAACCTTTAATTAATTGAGACCGTGGGCCGAATAGGTGTTAATCCGAACAATGTCAAATTTAACCTTTACTTGGTGAGTAGAGATAAACTTTCATGTACTTGTGCTTTATTCATACTTTTGGAGAGATTTACATATTTTTCGGGCGTTGGTTGGTAGTTTAGTCCCAGTTTCGGTCTATCTAGTCCCTTCATTGGTCGAGCTAGAAAGATAGTGAGAGATTGAGCAATGAACTGATCGTCTGGTGCTTTCCATCTGTGCATTTCAATTCTGAAGTATCCCCATCATCGCCTCGTTAAAAACCTTCTCGAGAAAACCCAATTGGGACAAAAGTCGAGCGAGGGAAAAAGAGTGGGACTTTAGGGACCTCATCCTTTTAAAAGTTGAAGTACTTGAGGTGCGTAATGTTCCAGTTGTTTGGTAGTCGCTTTCCTTCCATTATTCCTGGTGTGAATGACACTTTGCTTGTTGCTGCCATTATTTTGTATGGGCCGTCCCAGTTTGTTCCCAGTTTTCCTTCTCGCGGGTTTTTGCTTACTTGTGTTTTCGCTTTAAGCACGTAGTCCCCGACTTTAAGTGGCCTCATCTTTGCCCTCTTGTTATAGTAGCGTTATGCTTGTTGCTTTAGGGTGACCATTCTTACGTAAGCCGTATCTCTTCATTCCTTGACCTCGTCGATTTTTTGCCTTCTACTATTATCGTTCTGGGATCTGCTCTCGCGAAAATACATTAGACTGGGCTCCCTGACCTCGACTGGTATTATTACATCAGTCCCATAGACTAACGAGTATGGAGTTTTTACGGTGCTCGCTTTTGGCATTGTTCGGTAGGCCCAGAGTACTTCTGGTAATACCTCCAACCACAATCCCTTGGCATCTTCGAGTTTCTTTTTCATTATGTTCAGTATTGATTTGTTGGAGGATTCCACTTGTCTGTTACCTGCGGGGTGGTAAGGCATTGACAGTATTCTTTTTATGTGCCATTTTTCAAATAAATTGGCAACCTTCTTTCCTGCAAATTGAGGTCCGTTGTTGCAACTAATTTCTTTGGGGAGACCAAAACGGCATATGATGTTTTTCATATGAAGGCGATTACTTCATGTTCGCGTATTTGGGCGAATGCTCCTGCTTCCACTCATTTAGAGAAATAATTAGTTAAAACCAAGAGAAATCGTGCATTACCTCATCTGGCCGGGAGGTGGCCCACGATATCCATTCCCTATTTGATGAACGGATAAGGGGATGTCACTGAATGTAGTTGGTCGCCTGCTTGGTGGATCATTGGGGCGTACTTCTGGCATTGCTCACATTTTTTCACGAAATTTGCGGTTTCGTTTTTCATGATGGGCCAGTAGTATCCTGCTCGTATGAGGCACCTGACCAATGCTCGATTGCCGGAGTGAGCTCCACAGTGGACTTCATGCACTTCTTCATGGATGCGCCGAGTATGATTTGGGCCCAAGCAATTCGCTAGGGGCACGCCGTATGTCCTTTTGTACAGGTCATTGTGAACGATGTTATACCAGGCTGCTTGGATCCGCAGTTTCTTGGCCTTTTTTTTATCATTGGGGAGTATACCGTCCTGCAAATATGTAGCAATACGGTTGTGCTAATCCCAAGTTAGGTTTACGGTTCTTACCTCGATTTGGTCTATCGACGAATTGAGAAGGTGGACCACACTTTGGTCTCAGGTTGTGATGTTTTTGGTGGCTGCTGCCTCGATATTCCGTGTTCAGGGAATCTGGTGTAGTTTGCAGATTTCAGTCTGGTATTTTTGTAACCTCTGCTCCTTGATTTGAAAAGTCCCTATGACTTGGTTGACCACGAACTGAGAATCACAGCGTAGCCTTATCCGCTTCGCCCTGTATTTGAGTGCTAGTCTTAGTCCTGCAATTCTGGCCTCATACTCGGCCTCGTTGTTAGTCATGTCCGAGCACCTTATGGACTAGCGAATCACTTTGCCTGTTGGGACTTCAAGTATGAGTCCCAGCCCGGACCCCGACGCGTTAGATGCGTCATCGGTGTATAGGACGCGGAGGTCATATCACGTATGTTTGAGAAGTGTGGAGGGCTTCTTTTTCGACTTCGGGCAGTATTTGCACACTGAAGTCGGAGACAAAGTCGGCGAGGACCTGAGGCTTTATCGCCGTTCGCAGTCGATATGGGATATCATGCTCTCTTAGTTCGATGGCTCATTTGGCCAATCTTCCCGAAGTTCGGGTTTGTGTAAAATGCTTCTTAAGGGGAAAGTCATGATGACCGAGATGGGATGGCATTGGAAATACGGTCTAAGCTTCCGTGAAGCTATGACTAAGGCCGGAGCCAGAATTTCAAGGTGGGGGTACCTTGTCTCGGCTTCGACTATGTAATAGATGGGAGATTGCGTACCTTTATTTTCTTGGACTAGGACTGTGCTCACAGCTACTTCGGATACGGTGAGATAGATGAGGAGAGGCTGTCTTGGTTCCGATTTTGAGAGTAATGGTGGCGAGGATAGGTATACCTTCAACTCCTTCAATTCTTGGACGCATTCAGGGGTCAATTGGAGGTCGTTTTCCTTTTTAAATACGCCGAAGAATTTATGGCACACGTATCGGAGGATCGTGAGATGAACCTTGACAGGGCGGAGGTACGGCCGGTTAGCTTCTAGACTTGTGTTTGGGTGGTCAAGTGCTCTGGTATACCCTCGATGTCCTTGATTTGGTCGGGATTGACCTCGATACCCCGCTGCGATACTAAGAAACCCAAGAATTTTCCTAAGGCCACGCCAAATGCGCACTTTTCAGGGTTCAACTTCATGCCGTATTTCCGAAGTATGCCGGGATATGCCGAAGGCTTCTCTTAAATGATCGATGTGATCTTCTTTCTTTTTGGATTTAACCAGCATGTCGTCAATGTATACCTCCATCGTCTTTCCGAGTTGTTCTTTGAACATTTTCATCACCAGTATCTAGTAAGTTGTCCCCACATTTTCCAATCCGAAAGGCATAACCCTATAGCAGTACGTCCCCTGGTGGGTGATGAAGGTGGTCTTTTCCTGGTCCGCTTCCTCTATAAGGATCTGGTTGTAGCCCGAGTAGGTGTCCAGAAAACTCAACAACTCATGTCCGGCTGTCACATTGATTAGTTGGTCAATTTGAGGTAGTAGAAACGAATCCTTGGGGCAAGCTTTGCTTAGGTCAGTGAAATCCACACACATCCGCCACTTTTCGTTTTTATTTTTTGCCATGAGCACGTTGGCGACCCATTGGGGGTACTTCGACTGTCTAATAGAACCATTTTCAATAATTTTTCCAGTTCTTTGCGCACCGCATCATTGATTGCAGAATTAAACTTGTGTCGAACCTGCCTTATCGGGGGATAGAGTGGATCAACGTTCAATCTATGGGTGGCGATCTCTGTTGGGATAATTGGCATATCTGCATGGCTAAAAGCAAACAGGTGCATGTTAGCAATTAAGAATTTGCGAAACTTACCTAGCTCTTGGAGTTTACAGCCGATGTAAGCTTTCTTGCTGAGATCATTGACATCTAGCTGAACGGGGTCGAGGGCCTCTATAGTCAATCCTACGGCCTCGGCCATATCGGGGTCTTTGATGCCGTCGTCTATCGACCTCGACCCTGTTGATTGCTATGTTTCCTTCTCTTTGTCTTTCATTTGTTGAGTGGTCGTGCAGTCTAGGGCGATGCGGTAGCATTCTTGGGATGTACGTTGTTCCCCGCGTATGCTGAATATCCCCAATGGAGTTGGAAATTTGATGACTTGGTACAAGCTGGAGGGTATAACTCTCATGGTGTGTATCCACGGTTGCCCTATTATGGCGTTGTATGTCGTATTCTGATCCATGATGTGGAATGTAGTCTCCATAGTGACGCCACCCGCCAGGACGGGGAGTGTGATCTCCCCAGATGTTCGTTCAACTGCATTGTTAAATCCCGTTAGTCTGATGCAGTGTGGTACTATCTTGTCCTCGAGTTTTGTTTGTGTGAGTACTCGGGGATGGATAATATACATGCCGCTTCCGTCATCTACCATAATCCGTCTTACATCGGAATCTAAAATTCGTAAAGTAATAACAAAAGCGTCATAGTGAGGGAATTCCAAACCGTTGGTATCTGATTTATCGAAGATGATACTTTCTTCGAGTTCATCATACCGTTCGTGGGTGATCGACCATTTGAGCTTGTGAGTTGTGGTGAATGTTACACTGTTGATCGAAGAATCGTCTTCACTGTCAATAATCATATAGATGGTGAGGGCGGCTTCGGCGGTCCTTGATGTTGTTCGCGCCCCCTGGCAAAGTTAGTTCTTCCCCGATCGCTCAACAGTTCTTTGAGGTGCCCCTGTCGTATCATATTTACGACCGCCTGTCTTAGGGCAATGCAATCTTCGGTTTTGTGCCCTCGCTCATGATGGAACTCACAGAGGGCGTCTAATTTTCTAGTATTCGGGTCTGACCTTATCTTTTGAGGCCACTTCACCTTTGACCCGAGCTTCTCCAGGGTGTAGACGACCTCTGTATGTGACACGCAAAAATTGTGAGCGGTTACTAAATGGGGCATACCTCTTTCATTCCGGTGAGTCCCTGTTCTTGATTGGGGTGGGCCCTCTTCATGGCGGGGTGAGGGTATAGCGGTAGTTATGACATATGGGAGATGCCAGTCCCAGTTTGGCCATGAGGTTACTGGATCTCTTCTAATATCACTTCTCCGATCTTTTCTGGATTCTGCTTGTACTGAGGTCAGTCGATGAGTCGGCCCATTGAGGTCGTGATTGGGTCCAAGCCTGCACTACTATTGAGTAGCGAGGATGGTCGATGTAGTTTTACCCAACAAGGTCGGGATCGAATCCACAGGGAGTTAATTGATTTGGAATTAGGTTTATATCTAAGTCTAGATACGTGTTTTGTTCCTAATTACGCTTCCACACATTTTGGTTTTGATTCTACTTGTAATTCTATTCTATTGTATGCAACGATTAAAGCTAAGTACAATATTTTTTATGTTGGTTTTCAAGTGTTTAAAAGGACTAGGGTAGTGACTTCCGCCTAGGTGGACATATAACGGGTAGCAAGAATCTAGGGCAAGCTTGATTAATTTGGGATCGTAATATAGCTATCACACCCAAGTACTCACTCTATATCTCTCGATAGTTTGAGTGATTTTTCCCAATTTGGCTTTCTCAAGTCCAAATGGGTATTCATGCAAGTCATGTGATATTAGCTCAAATCGGGTATTACTATCTCTAGGTTTAACCCTTTAATTGGGGCTATCAATTTCTTGAGTTCACCTCAATTCCTTGTTAGCCTAATTTTCCTAGACTTAATCCCTCTTTGTCAAGAAGAAACCAAGTCATAAAGGCATGAATCAGTGTTTGCAACTACTAATTCTACAATTCTAGCAAGAACTAGGCTAAATATCACTAACCCATACACATTCAAGCCCTAAAATTCAGTACCTATTAAATACCTACACTAGGGTTGGGTCTAAACCATAGCTATGGGTCTAGCTACTCATAGCAATAGCATAAATAAAAGATGAAAAGAAGATAAAATTCATAATAATAGACTAAAAGATGAAAATCTAATGTTAAAAGGTGAATTTAATATAAAATTGCCCAAAAGAGAAGTTCCAGCCGTCTCACGTACTCAGCAAATACATAACATAACCTAAAAATGACAAAAAGTTCTATTTATACTAAGCTGAAATCTCCGGACAAAAATACACCTGCGGAGGTTACGCGGCCGCATTCCTGCTTTAGCGGCCACGTAATTCTGATCGCGGTCCGCATTCTTCACTTCCGTATTTGGGTTTCGCGGACCGCATAATTCCCATCGCGGTCTTGTAGGGGACTTCTGCGGCCGCATAATTTTGACGTGGACCACACTTTTTGTTTTTGCTTAAAATGTAAACTCTCTGAACTTCAGCAACCGCGGTTCACGTAATTCCAATCGCGGCCGTGCAGGGACTTTCGCGGCCGCACCTTTTTGACACGGTCCACGTTCATGTTTTAGCCCAAAAATCCATCTCTCTGAATCTTCCTTTCGCGGACCTCGAAATGGTGCTCGCGACCGCGTTGTAGCTTTCGCGGCCGCACAATATTTGTGCGGTCCGCGTTTCACATCTTTTGGCCTAGTCTTGGTTTTTGTTCAAGTTTTGACTCATTTATGAGTTGATTATGATTCCTTTGACTCATTTTGAACAATCCCTGCAAGTAAGCATATTACATTAGTTTCCGGGAATACCTTCACGCATATTTGGCCCTAAACACAAGTAAAAGAGAGCAAATAACAGGTTAAAATCCCTACTTATCAACTTTCCAAACTTAAGCTTTTGCTTGCCCTCAAGTAAATAGGGTAATTCTCACCTCCACAAGAAAAATAAAAGGATATTTCAGCTGGCCTAAGTGACTTCATCAAGCATCAATTGGGACTAACAATTACCCTCAACACAAATGAATTATCAACAACATCACGTTACGACCTTTTGAGTACTATAGTTCTAATATGACACTAGAGCATCAAGAGTTGACTCAATTCATCATGGAAGCTCGCTCTATCACATAGATCATTGTGGATCCCAAACTCCTCCTCCTCTACTCTCCATGAGCAAATCTCATTTTTTTAGAATGTACCATTCAAAATAAGAGTTGTGAAGAAGTGCGCTCATCACTCTCAAAAGAATGCCACAAGTCCGGCTCTAAGTACCATAAGCTTTCCCCTTATGTAAATCACTACTAATATAATCTCACTCAACTTGAAATCATATAGGGCTTTAACAGGATGTAATGAAGGCTTTTGGATCAAGGTAGGCCTTTATCGAACTATGATGGTTTCATCTTTTTTTAAGCACTCCATTTTCTCATTTCGACTCATACTTTCTTGACTCTTTGAGTCATTTTCTTCTTCCTTAGGGGAACTAGAGAGACACACCATCATTCTTTCTTCCTCATGACAATTATTTTTCTCCTTTTCTCATCATTTCATGCCTTTCATCATTGCGTTCTTTGAATCCCTTTAACCTTCATTTTTGTTTTACATTTCTTTGTTTTATTTGCCTTTCCTTTTCAACAATTCCCCTTTTTTTAAACCTTTTATCATTTTCAAATTCCCCGTCTCTCCCCCAAACTTATGTTTTTGCCAATTGTTCATCATGAATGCTAAGGAAAGATTGGGTGCCAAGAGAGGGTCATTATAGAACAGATAAAGGCTTGTAATGTGGCTATTGAATGAAAAAGGCTTAGGATCAAAGGAGTTGACTAGGGATATCATATTGGTACGTTACGGAAGCTTTCAAAGTTAAAATTGGATCAAGGAGAGTCTACAATCATTTCTCAAGTCGAGCTACACTTAGAATTTCGCCTAGACAAACATTCAGCGCAAGTTCTAGATTTATTGGCATGGACTTGAACTTGCAATTCAATACCTCACCTCTCAAGCTGTTGGAATGTTGAAGAGAACAGAGTCAAAGGCCCACAACAACCCTAGCTAAGATTGGAAATCACAAATGGCTCAAGGAAATCACTCGATAATTGTTTTAGTCAATGCAAGATTCTAAAGGTCACAACTAGATCTAATCTTTGCCAATCAACTTGTCTCTAACCATGAGGTCGAAGGTAAATGTGTTAATACCAAGTGAATCCTGCTTGAGACACTTTTATTCATTACTACTACTATATACACCAAAACTAAAAGAAAACTAACTCGATCCCTTAAGAAGGTTGTCACGCCATCCATCGTTGGGAAGAGCCACCCGGTTCACATAACATCCACCTTTGGAAAGAACCGTGGCATTAAGAAAACCAAAGGCTTATTGTTCACACAAAAATATAAAAAAAAGCTAAACACTTAAAAAGAAGATACTAGAAGAAATAAGAAGCTAAGCTATTAAGGAAAAATAATGAAATAAGTTATGAAGTAAACTACGTAAAGTAAACTGAATATGTACAAAATAGAGTAAACGAATATACATAATGGAAATGAATATATATACATCGAATGGTAAAATTATATACATACCAAAAGTGAAAATAACGGTAAATAAAGATAAAAAAAATAGTGTCATAGTTATTACATACCAAATGTCATCACAAATCAAATCAAAATGGACCACCCCCAAATAAACAATAGCATTGTCCTCAATGCTAATATCAAAATAAGATCAGGGAAAGGTTAGAGAGTCAAGAGAACTCCCTATGTGGTCTCTGTCCGCATCGGGTCAGGAACATGAGTGAGGTCCTCAGACTGCATAAGATCATCAGCTCCCTCCGTGTCCTCTAACTGGATCTCTACATCCTCTGACTGGGGGACCATGGGGTGCCTGAGCATCTGGATCATCTCCTCAGCAATATATGTAGGGGAAGCCGACTCCTCAGACTGGCCAGCTACTGCATCTGATGCCTCATGCACTGGTGTAGGTGTTGTTGGGGTTGTCTCCCCCATGAGCATATTCAGTGGAATATCACCGGCAAAAGCAATCTTCTGAACCTCTTTGCTTAACTTCTCCACCGAATTCTTAGATGCCTGAGTTTTCCGCATCTTCTTCACCTGTTTCCCCAAATCTTTGATAATCCTCCCATGTGTATCAAGAGTCTCCCGGATCTTCTTCTGGTCATCCAGAATCTTTTTCTGGTTTTCTAGAATCTTCATCAAAGACTCCTTCAATAATGGAGGTACCTGAAGCTCTGATGGGGCTGAAGACTATACTACTACTGCACTGGATAGGACAATCAGCTTTATGGTAGCTGCCTGCATCGAGTTATTGAGGTTGGATAGTGTCTGTGAAACCTGCAGTGCAGTCTGAGGGTAGGTGGAAGATGAAGGCACAGATAATGGCACTATGAAGGATGGCCCAAAGGAAGGAGGAGGCATGGCAGCTGCTCCGGCAGAAGTACCGGCTATAGTCGAGGTCTCGGCCACTGACCCGGTGGCCACTACTCCTGGCTCTTTAGACTGGCCAGTGGGGGTAGTAGCTTTACCCTTGAACTTAGGGTTGTCCGCTCCCTGGAGGTGGTTCCATGAGAAAGGCTCTTTAGACTTCACCTCCACATCAAAATGTCTCGGCTCTACCCCTTGGTCGTGGAAATACTCTGTGAGGAAGTTGAGGTAGGGATATGATCTTTCTTCTTTTTGAACTACATTGGAGATGTTGTAGGACATCAAGTTTCCTACATTAACAGGATAGCCTTCCATGATAGAAGCTACCAATATTGCCCGGGAGAGTGGAATGACATTCTCATGCTGGCACGGGTGAAGACGGCTGCACACGAATGTCGCCCACCCTTTTGCTTCAAAGTTAAGAGTGGCTCTGACAATTTGAACTCCAGTTGTGAGCCATGCAGGTGTTGTCCCCAAAATAGCAAGTATCTCAGCTAGCCATGGGGGAACTATATCAACCAAGGCTATCTTCTCCAGGTATTGCACTGCCTCGACCTCCTCAAACCCTGCATAACTGTTTAGTGCATTTCCATCAAACTGGATTTTCAAGTTCCGGACCTTCGTCACCTTTGTACCCTTTTTGATGTGGGAAAAATTGGCATAAAATTCCTTGACGAGGTATTCATTGTCATGTTATGAATTATTTCTCAAGAGTGAGCGACCTTTGGGGCCACCATTCCCGAAATTTTCCATACGCCTTCTCACTTACAAACCTATCAGCCCACACCTCCGGCTTCTTTGATCTAGCCAGGCCTCCCATAATTGTGTAACCCCCTCTCCCGTCATACGGGACCTCGTCATCATCATCAACAGTTATTGGGCCAGCTGTTGAGGTAGGTATTGTAGTAGGTGGAGGAATGGTTCAGATGCCTGACTACCTCCCTCTGAGCCATCAAAAGAACTAGAGGAGGAGGTAGGCCCATCGACTAAATGGAATATGCCGGGGAGTTGTTGTGATTATGCCCCCGTTTGTGGTTGTACAAAATCCCCCTCAGACGTCTCCCGGGATGAGAGGTATTCACTTGTGTCCGAGGAGTCGGCAGGAGGTCTAACGAGGGTAGCCTTTTTGCCTACTACCCTTTGAGCTGCTAAAGGTAAGGTTTGCTTTCCTTTACCCCGGCCTCGGGAGGATTCTCCCCTCCCCTTTGAAGTGTCTCTTCCCCCACGAAAACGCACCATTTTCTGCAACACACAAGTAGTGAAAGACACAAGTAGTGAAAATGCTTCTCAGAACAGGGCATCGCGGATCGCACAAAAATAAGTGTGGCCGCGAACAGCCCAAGGCGGACCGCGTAAAAGTGAATGCGGCCTCAAAGAGGTCAGGCTTAGACTGCAGGCTATCTGAACTTGATCAATCGCGGACCGCACAAAAATGAGTGCGGCCGTGAAAGACCAATCGTGGACCGCATAAAAATGATCGCGGCTGCGAATTCTAAACAGCCATCAGTATTTTGAAGCTAGGATATCACAGACTGCATAATTTTGGACGCAACCGCATACCCTATCGCGGACCGTGGAAGAATGACGACGGCCGCAAAATTCAACATAAGCACTGATGAACATATAAAACTAAGGTTTTCTCTAATTACCCAAGAATTTTAGCAATTAAACATGCAAAGTTACTAAGCCTAACCCCCATTATGCATACAAACACTACCCATATGTTGTTAATCAAAGATTAAGCATTAAGTTGATATTTTGGCATGATTCTAACCCTATCTAAAAAAAAAAAAAAAACAAAGATAAAGGAAAAGAAAAAGATAAAATCAAATTGTTGAAATGAACATACCAGTTGTAAAATGCGGTAGGAAATCAACAATTGATGAGAATAGGTTGAGTTTGAAACCAAGTAAGGATATACAGTGCTTTAGGTGCTTCTGAGAGGTTAAGGTTCATAAAGTGTGAAATGTTTTAAGAACTCCTATTTATACTCACAACCCAGTGACCCCACTGCCTTGCCTGAATGCGGCCGCAAAATTCTGTCGTGGTCCGCACTCTTTACCTTTCTGTAGGTCTGCCTCAGATGCATGGGCGCGGTCCGCGAAAAACTGGCCGACGCAGACCGCGAACTCTGAAGGAATTTTGACAGGCCAACTTTAGAGAGTTAGCATTTTGCCTATTTCGGCTACGCGACCGCGCCCAAAATTATGCGGCCGCAAAGTGCTCATGCAGTCCGCGAAACTTTGAGCGCGGTCTGCGAAAGTTCACCACTTAGCCAAATTATTTTTCTTAGCAATTACATGTGCTACACAACCAATTCCTACATACACTTCACAACAAGTTAGTCCAAAACAATGTCTAACCTACAAAGAAAATCAAAAGAAAGAAAAACACATGGGTTGCCTCCCAAGAAGCGCCTGATTTAACGTCGCGGCACAACACATATTACCATCATCATTTGAAATAGATCAATGCCACAACGTGGCTATCATAAATCTTTCCAAGGTAGTGCTTCACTCGGTGTCCATTGACTCTAAATATCTCACCATTCTTGTTTTTCAAATCTAGAGCACCGAAAGGAGTCACTTGTACCACTTCGAAAGGACCACTCCACTTCGACTTGAGCTTTCCCGGAAACATCCGTAACCGAGAGTTAAATAGCATAACCAAATCACCTTCCTTGATTATTTGTTCCGGATATACTTATCATGTAAGTACTTCATCTTGTCCTTATACAAGGACGAACTGGAATAAGCATGGAATTGGAACTCATCAAGTTCATTTAGTTGCTCTACCTGGAGATTGGCAGCCACATCCCATTCAAGGTTAAATCTTTTTAGCGCCCACAAGGCCTTGTGCTCTAATTCAACCGGAAGATGATATGCTTTCCCAAATACCAATCGGTACGGAGACATACCAATTGGAGTCTTGTAAGCTGTTCTATAAGCCCATAAAGCATCGTCAAGTTTCCTTGACCAATCAGTCCGGTTTGCATTGACAGTCTTGGATAGAATGCTCTTGATCTCCCTGTTGGAGACTTCAACTTGTCCACTTGATTGGGGGTGATAGGGGGTTGACACCTTATGATTTACACCATACTTGAAAAGTAAAGTATCAAAGGCTTTGTTGCAAAAATGAGAACCCCCATCACTAATGATAGCCCTTGGGGTGCCGAACCTTGTGAAGATATTTTTCTTTAAGAAATCCACCACACTCCATGCCTCATCGTTGGGAAAAGCCACAGCTTCAACCCATTTGGAAACATAATCCACAACATCAAGAATATAAGTGTTCCCACATGAACTCACAAATGGTCCCATAAAGTCGATGCCCCACATGTCGAAAATATCAATCTCAAGGATGATGGTGAGAGGCATTTCATTCTTCTTGGAAATTCCACCGGCTCTTTGGCATTCATCACAACTCCTAACGAGCTCGCTAGCATCTTTGTACAAGGTAGGCCAATAGAATCCACAGCTTAGGACCTTTGTAGCAGTTCTCGCCCCACCATGGTGACCATCATATGGCGAGGAATGGAAAGCTTCAAGTATACTCAATTGCTCTTCTTCCAAAACACATCTCCGGATAACACTATCATTGCAAATTTTGAAACGATATGGCTCGTCCCAATAATAATCCAAGCAGTCCCATTTGAGCTTCTTCCTTTGGTTTGAAGAGAGCTCATTCGGGACAATGTCGGTCATAAGAAAGTTAGCCACATCAGCGAACCAAGGGATCCCAGTCACAAACACAGAGAGAAGTTGTTCATCCGAAAATGAATCATTAATCTCGAGGCCATCATGGGGCCGCCCCTCCTCTTCCAAGTGGGACAAGTGGTCCGCCACTTGATTATCACTCCCTTTTTGGTCTATGATTTCGAGGTCAAACTCTTGTAGAAGAAGAACCCATCTTATCAACCTAGAATTAGAGTCATTTTTACTCATCAAATAACGAAGTGTTGCATGATCGGTGTGCACAATCACTTTGGTACCCATGAGGTACGGGCGGAACTTTTTCATAGCGAAGATAATGGCTAATAGCTCTTTATCGGTCATCGTATAGTTGACTTGGGCATCGTTCATTGTTTTGCTTGCATAATAGACCGGATGAAATATCTTATTGATTTTTTGCCCTAATACCGCTCCTACTGCAACGTTGTTAGCATCGCACATGAGCTCAAATGGTAAGCTCCACTTGGGTGCGGTAATGATGGGAGTGGTAGTCAACCTATACTTGAGTAGCTCAAAGGCTTTCATGCAATCATCATTGAACACAAACTTGACATCTTTTTCCCAACAACTTGCACAAGGGGTTCACCACTTTTGAGAAATCCTTGATGAACCTATGGTAAAATCCTGCGTGACCAAGAAAGCTCCTCACTCCCTTGATGGAAGTCTGAGGAGGGAGTTTTGATATCACTTCAATTTTTGCTTTGTCCACTTCAATACCATTCTTGGAGATCTTATGGCCGGGGACAATGCCCTCCTCGACCATAAAGTGGCACTTCTCCCAATTAAGCACTAAGTTGGTCTCCTCACATTGGGCCAACACTTTATCAAGATTATCCAAACATTATTCAAAGGAATATCCCACAACACTGAAATCAATCATGAACACCTCGAGGGAGTGCTCCACCATATCAGTAAATATTGCCATCATACACTGCTGAAAAGTAGCCGGTGCATTACACAAACCAAACGACATCCTTGAGAATGCAAATGTGCTATATGGACAAGTGAAAGTGGTTTTCTCTTGGTCTTCAGGTGCAATGAGAATCTGGTTATATTCGGAATACCCATTCAAAAAGCAATAATAAGCACGCCCGGCAAGTCTATCCAACATTTGGTCAAGAAATGGCAATGGAAAATGGTCTTTCCAGGTCACTTTGTTCAGCTTCCTATAATCCATGCATACCCTCCAACCGGTGACAATTCTTGTGGGGATAAATTCATTTCTATCATTTGTGATCACAGTCATGCCCCTTTCTTTGGGACACATTGTACCGGCGAAGTCCATGAACTATCAGAAATGGGGTACACAACCCCTACATCTAGCCACTCGATGATCTCTTTCTTGACTACCTCTTGCATGACCTTGTTCAACCTCATTTGATATTCCACGGAAGGTTTGGCATCTTCCTCCAATATGATTTTGTGCATGCAAAAGGTGGGGCTTATACCCCAAATATCCGCCAATGTCCAACCTATTGCCTTATTCCTTCTTTGAAGCACCGCAAGGGTGGAATCTACCTGCACGTTAGTTAAACACGAAGAAAGAATAATAGGTAATGTGGAACAAGGGCCTAAGAACTCATACCAGAGGTGTGAAGGCAAGATCTTTAACTCCAGTTTGGGTGGCTCCTCGATTGAGGGCTTTGTTGGTGGAGTCTTCCGGTTTTCAAAGTCCAAGGAAAGTTTCCAGGGTCCATATGTGTAGGATCTCATTCCTTGCAAAGCATTTGCACATTCTACCAAGCCTTCCTTCTCATCCTCATCATGATGCAACAACATAGCTTCCAAAGGGTCTTCCACATTCATTATAGCAATTGTGTCATCAACAATTACCTCAGTCACAAGATCCACAAACGAGCATACTTCGTTTCTATTAGGCTTCGTCATTGACTTGTATACGTGGAACACAACGTTTTCATCTCCCACCCAGAAGGTGATCTCCCTAGCTTCCATATCAACTAAGGCTTTCCCTATAGCTAGGAAAGGTCTCCCCAATTTGATTGGCACATCATAGTCAATCTCACAGTCGAGTATTATAAAATCTGCGGGAAGAATGAACTTGTCGACTCGAACTAACACATCATTAATTATCCCCAATAGCCACTTCATTGTTCGGTTTGTCATTTGCAACCTTATGGAAGTAGGTCTTGGTTTCCCAATACCCAATGTCTTGATCACAGAATATGGAATCAAATTAATGCTCGCTCCCAAATCACACAAAGCTTTGGCGTAATCGGCACTACCAATAGTGCATGGAATTGTAAAGGCACCGGGATCTTCTAGCTTTGGAGCTATGGAATGCACAATGGCACTCACTTGATGTGTCATTTTGATCATCTCACTATTCATTGACCTCTTCTTTGTTACCAAGTCCTTCATGAACTTGGCATATCCCGACATTTGTTCTAGAGCTTCAACCAAAGGCACATTTACGGACAAGATTTTTATCATATCAATTAATTTCTTGAATTGGTTCTCATTTTTTTACTTTGTGAGCCTTTGAGGATATGGCTGAGGAGGCCTTGGCAAAGGAGCCTTGGCTTTGGGCACTACCGGATCCGGTATGTCTATCACGTGTTCCCTAGATGGGTTCACATCATCTTGTGCCTCCTCCACATTTTCATCAATGTCTATCCTCACTTAATCGTTCACATTTTCATCATTTCTTTGATCATCATCTTCTTGCACAACCACATCATCATTCACGATCTTTCTTGGATTGGGGGTACTAGAAACTCCACCTCTACCACTTCTTGTAGTCACTGCCATAGCATGGCCCGTATTGTTTCCACCCTTCGAGTTTACTACCGTATCACTTGGTAGTTCACCCCTTAGGGAGAGTATTCGAGGCTTGAGAAATTTGACCTATTTGGACTTCCAAGTTGCGTATAGAAGTGTTGTGGGAGGCTATTTGGTCATCGGAGTCATCGTTTCTTTCCATCATTTGCTTAAACATACTTTCTATCTGTCCCATATCATTGTTGGAAGAACCTTTCCCTTGTGACGGATATGGAGGCGGGTTGTTGGGTTGTTGATACATCGGAGGCCTTTGAGGGCCCGACCCCGGTTCCCTTGATTATTGTTGTTCCAACCCCCTTGGTTTCCATTGCCTCCCCAATTACTATTATTGTTGCCACCCTAATTGCCTTGGTTATTTCCTGGATTCCCCCAATTTTGATTGTTGTTCCCCCAATTGTTCGGATTGTTGTTGTTGCCACTATTCCAATTCCCTTGGCCTTGGTTGCCCCAATTTTGATTGTTTCCATGTGATCTCCACTGTTGTTAATTTGGAGCATTGCTCTGTTGGCCTTGGTAATTGTTCACATATTGAACCTCTTCACTTTGATCATCATAAGAGTCATCTTGGTTGTACCCACTACTATTTTGCTCAAATTGATCCTGATTGTGTTGAACTTGTTGACATCTTTGTCTCCTCTTATTAACCATTACATTCACTCTTTCCATGGTATTTACTTGCTTTGGCCCCTGAACCTGCTGAAGTTGTGCCTTGGCTAACTGATTCATGGTAGTTGTCAACTCTTCTATGGCTTGTCCGTGATCATGAAGTTCCTTGTGAAGGTGGATAACATTAGGGTCACCCTGAGGAACGTTGGCCCGACTTTGCCAAGCTGAAGAGGTGTCCGCCTTCTCATCTAATATTTCACATGCTTCTAAATATGGCGTGTTCGTGAAGTTACCCCCTGCGATTCACCATACATTGGTTAGTTGTGTTGATACCCCTATAAAAGTTTTGCTGGATCATTGCTTCAGTCATATCATTATTGGGGCATTCTTTGACCATTATCCGGTACCGTTCCCAAATCTCATGTAACGGTTCATTTGGATCTTGTTTAAAAGCAAGGATTTCATCTCTCAATGTTTCCATATGTCCCAGAGAAAAGAACTTCGCTATGAACTTATCGGCCAACTCATCCCAAGTGGAGATGGAATGGTTGGGTAGCCTCTCAAGCCAATCTAAAGCCTTCCCTCTAAGTGAGAAATGGAAAAGTCTTAACCTCAAAGCGTCCACAGATACATTCGTCTGCTTGATCCCCCAGCATGTGTCTACAAAACATTTGAGATTCTTATATGCGTTATGATGTGGAGCTCCGGTGAAGAAACCCCTTTGTTCCAAGAGGGTAAGCATGACATTTGTTATTTGAAAATTGCCCGCCCGAATCCGGGGCGGGACAATTACACTTACGTAGCCTTAATTGGGCAACACCCGGTGTGATGACCTTAGAGGATGTGGGGGAGGGTTTGGAACGTTGTCATAAGGCGGTCGACCTCTTCTTTGTACTTGAGGTTCAAGATAAACCTCATCCACTTCATTTTCATCTACCTCC
>AWOL01S0060703.1:40245-82025 GCA_000715115.1 Nicotiana otophora
AGGGGGAAGGGGGAAAGGGGAGGGAAGTTGATAATATTGCTCGTTTTCTGCTGGCGTAGCATAGATTCACACAGTCGTTGCGGCCGCGCCCTGAACGAACTTATGGAGGACGATGGTCAGTGTATCAGTTAACCAGGCTTCAAGGAGCTTCTTTGTCGCTGGCGGTGCCTCATCTCCCATAAATGTGGAGGCTGTCTTGCCAAGGGATTTCGTGATGCTGCAATGGGGAGAGGGTGATCCACCTCGCCTAGGAGAGGCATTAGGTATTGTATCCTCGTCCACTGCTTCCGAGCTCTCGTGGATGATGTCCATGAGGTTGGTTGGGAGGTTACTCATAATTCTTACTCTTTCTTCTCGGTTACATGCCATGTTAGATCTATGCAAGCGGAGGGAAAAAATGTTCTTTTCTCTTTTTTTTTACGTCAGCAATCAGTACCGGTTGTAGATCTAGAAGAAACTAAAAAGCTTAGCTAGAAATTCCCACAGACGACGCCAAATTGTTTGACCAAGAAATATAATCTCCGATTAAACATTTAAATTTATATAATGAAGGGTCAAATCTAGTTAAGGATAATGACTCTAGATATTAGGCATAAGGATGCACGATAGATGAGGCTGAGTTTGCATATGATTGATGACAATAAATCTGAAATACTCTTACAACAAGAACATTAAATGAGATATATCTAGCAATAAATGACATTTATGTGAATAAAGAGAATGATTCACCCGATAATGAATGGACAAGGTGAATATTCTGCATGACAACGGTGACAGATAGATCCAAGATTTGCATGAACAATCCTTGGATCTGGTGGAAAAGTGAGGAATAATATGAACGAGAATCTTTATAATAAAGTAGCCTTTGTGTTTTTATTAGAGAGGGAGTCTTCTTCTCAAAAAGTGTTCCTATCAGAAAATATTACATGCCCTTATCATTGTCTCTTCTTTCTATATATATGACCCCTATTTCTTAAAAAACCCTAATAGTACAAGCATCAGGAATATTCACTAGAATATTCCCCTTTTTAATATCTTATTCTGACAAATTAACCGTTACGAGTCTTATCACTAATAATCGATCTCGACCTCGACCCTTGTTGACATTTTGACTGCGATCTACGGCTTATATCGACATCTCGGCCATTAATCTCGCTATGTCTTAGGCGAGCTCAACCGATGACATTCATTAATGCCATTTTATGTAAATATGCTAAATATTCCAAGGGCAGATTTTTAGCTTATACAAATGTCGAATTTAATATTTTATACTATTTCATCATAATAATTATCAGCTTGAGGGCAATAACATGGTTAAATGACTAAATTTTCCTTCAGAAATAAAAGCAATTGCGTTCCAGTGGCAGTCCCAACTCTTTGGTACAGGACTAAACCATTAAATGAGGAACTAGCTGTCTTCAGCAACTTGGCGCACCAAAGAAAGGACCATTTCTCTATCTGAAAGCATATACCCCATTTGTTGTCACATGTGTAAACTCATAATTATGTACTGTACAACTAACGACAAATATACGAGGTATTTGTGCCAAATTAATTTTACTTACCATAGTTAAACTATCTTATGAAAGAATATAGACTTATACATAGCTTGTAACCAAATCCATCTAACACACGTCTCTTTCACGTATTACCTTTTACACATTAAATATTTTACAAAATATATCTAATACACACTATTTTGCTCATGTGGCCTTAGCCCGTTCTACACATAAAAAGGACGAGTGAATTATTCTTTTCCTATATTTTAAGCCTTATATGGATACCAAGTGTCTTTTTTTATTATTTCTTATTTCTTTAAATCATCATCTTTCTGTTTCTTGAAAAGTTCAACGCTAAAAAGCCATGGCCGTGGCTTTCTTTTTCTTGTCAAAGGCGGAGCTACAGCATGAGGGGTGAGGGGTAGGATCGAGCGAACCCGGTGACTTTTTACCTGTACCTTATATAGTACGAGGTGTGAGATTGGACGAACCTAGTAACTTTTTTCAGGACTTTATATTTGTATTAAAAAATATACTAAATATACATACATATATTATTTACTCATATTGTGTTTTATTTCTCGGTCTTATTTCTATTTAGTGGAGTGCTAGAATTAGAAACAATTGTGTTCTAACTCTACCACTACTGTTTGATTTTGGCCTAGAGATAGCCAGCCAACCTTTTTATATCTGACGGAAGATAACTTTTTAATTTGTTATAGGTGACAATGAACTTGTATAAATCGTTAAGACTCACATGAGATAGATGTATGGCCTCACCTTCAACAATTAATGGCGTGTTTGGTACGAAGAAAATACTTTCCCTGGAAAATATTTTTCTAAAAAATATTTTCAGGAAAAATGAACGGTTTTATCACTTATTTTTCCTTATTTGGTTAGTTAGTAAAAAACCTTTTTTGGAAAATATTTTTAGGACCTGTTTGGCCATAGATTT
Source organism: Nicotiana otophora (assembly GCA_000715115.1). NCBI lineage: Eukaryota > Viridiplantae > Streptophyta > Magnoliopsida > Solanales > Solanaceae > Nicotiana > Nicotiana otophora. Next base: position 42,700 of record AWOL01S0060703.1, read on the forward strand.
TGTCAAAATTTATTTGGGTTTGTTTGGCAAACACACGTTTGTTCATAAATGTTATTCATATTTTGGCAAATTTCCAAATCTCAAAACCAGCTCAAGAGTTGGTTTTGGCCCAAAATATTACTATAACATTTTTAAAAAATTGCCCCAAACTTTTATATTTTATAAAAGAGCCTACCATTTATTATTTTGTAATAATGTTGCTTCGTTTTCTCGGTCATCTGATAGTGTATTACGTAGTTCATTATAAAAATGATAATTTTGTACCAAATTTATTTATGTTTAGGACTATGATTTGCGATAATATAATGAATGTTATTGATGAAGGTATTGTTGGGTATTTGTGATAGTTTTTAAAACTTGTGGGTACAAAATCATGTTTCATATTTTTTTTCAAAAAAAAAGTGAAATATGTTTTGAATACTGATGTACAAACATATTTTCATCTTCAAACTAAACTTCACCCAAATCAGATTTTTCAAAACAAATTTGGGAATCTATGGTCAAACGTTATCTTAATTAATGTTTGGTTAGAGAGTAAAAATGTTTTTAGAAAAATAATGTTACCCTCCTCGCCCCATTCCCCCAAGTCCCCATAAATTTTTTATTTTAGGAAAATAATATACTTTTTTTATATCAGAAAAAGAAAATATTCATTTGTGAATTAAAAAGAAAGTACTCTATCTACAACATAAAAAGAAAGTACTATTAATAATATTTCAATTTAGGGTGGGGGCGAGGGGTGGGGGTGGGTTGATAGTGATGGAAAATAGGGTGGGGAAGGTTGGAAAATGTTTTCCCTTCTCTTCTCTTGATAGGGACCTCCAATTGGAGGAAAATGAGTTCACGAGAAAAATATTTTTCAAAACATTTAAGCCAACCAAACATGAAAAAATTGAAAAATATTTTACTGCATACCAAACATACCCTAAGTAGTGATGCGATCTCTCGGACAACTTTTGGCGGTAGCTATAAAGAAGGTAGAAAGATTTTTGAACTTCAAAAGGAACAAGCTCAGCATCTTGTGGAAGCTTTCCGCTCCGTTTATATCCCAGGACGGAGGTACATTGATAATTGATTTGCCTAAGAATGGGAAAACTCTAGTACCTCTAGTACTCTAATAAACTAAAAGGTTCATTAGGAAATGCGACGTGATTAAGTCTGACTCTTATGAATGATAATCTATTAATGCACATCATCTTTCTTATCTAATGCTTTTTGGTTTTCTCTTTTCTTAAAACTATTTCAAAGATTTTTTTCCCAACAAGGAGGCACAGAAGAATGAAGGAAATAAAAAAAAGGATGTTCAGGCGTCAATTAGAGGTATCGTTGTTAAAAGAGTTAAGGCAATGAAAGCGGGATACACCATTAACGAGGATCTACTGGCCATATTGCTGAAATCGAATTTCAAAGAAATTGAACAGCACGGAAAATAAGAAACCAGATTTTTATGGATTAAATCATCTAAAAGTTGCAAGTACCCGAGTTTGTTCAATTTATCCTAGGTTGAGTGCTTGAATTTGAGAGGATGAGCTTTTTTACTAATGTTTGATACTGATAATATAATAGAAGGTAAGGCAGTCAAGCCTTATCCAAGTAAGTTTACGCACCTAGCTCACTTGAAGCCAAGAGTATTATAGCGCTAGAGATGCCATGGTTTCCCTAGGAAGCGGAGATGAAAGTTTTCTCAATTCCAGAACTTCTTTCTATGTTGGTTGTAAGCTAGAGGATTATTTCACTCCTAGTAACTAGTTTAGCCACAGATTAAACTTTGGCCAATTGCCATGTCTTGTTCATGGTAGATATATAACTGATGGAGGAGAATTCTTTTTCTTTTTTTGTTGCAGATCACAACGATTTTGTACGAGTCTTTAAGGCTATATCCCCCGCTAATGACACTCAGAGCTTGCCATTGTATCTTTGCCAATGATCTTAGTTTGTTGCATTATCATGAAGAGTTATGGGGTGAAGATGCGAAGGAGTTTGATGTTTTAACTTCAATACCACACAAGAAGGGGTGATTTGTGTGGTATTTAATTTTTCTCGTGCACAGATTATAGAAGGACCTGGTTCTTCTATGTGTTCCTTATACTACTGTTGCGGAATAATAAATACAGAAATTAAAGAACACAAGTATTTTACGTGAAAAACATCTCGCTCAAAAGGTGAAAAAACCACGACCTACTTTCCAGTAGGATTTCCCCAAACTCTCCACTAAATCACTGAGCCAAAAACTACATTTACAAAACACTTTGTAAACTTAGGATTAACTCTAATCTCGTTGTGGTAACCAGCCTCTAACTGCTGTGACAACTTCAAGTTAACTCTAACATGAATATTCTAAGTACCTATTACAATTGCCTCTAGATAAAGCTGAAAGGTACAATATGAAAATACCTACTACAATTGAACTAGAATAAAAGAGAGACCCTTGGAGCTGGTTCTTCTATCTGGTTTATGTAGCTTCAGGTTCGCACACTTGAATCACACACGAACTGCTTGCAAAATGCCTTGCTATTTTGCTCTCAATTCACGTTTAACTTCTGCTTTTGTGTGTCACCTGTAGAATGAGAACATCCTGTGATTTATAGAGTTAGTAGAGTAGACAATAACTAGAGTTCTAATGCTACTCTTCCTTGGTGGAAGAGTTATAGTTGATCTCAACCTCTAACTCCTCCCTTATCTTGGATTGTGTTCTCTTTGATTAAGGAGTCCTTCTCCTTATCAATTATGCAACCCTTTTCGATCAGGAGATCTTCTCCTTATCAATTATGCAAGCCTTTTCGATCAGGAGATATTAATTAGACCAAGTTAAGTTTATCTCCTTCACATGCATCCCACATGCTCAAATCTGCTCGTGTCTATGCACATAAGGTATGGACCTGGTTCATGCCTGAGCTTCCTTTGTCAATCTTCAAAACTAACCTTCACTTGGGCCAATAAATTTCCCTTTTTTAATGATGACAAACCCTGTGCTTTTCATAAGCTTAGGCCCTGTTTCAACTTAGCTCAACATCAACACAATGTTAGAAATATTTTTCCTTTTAATCACTTATCATCAAGGACCAGGTACATTAGGTTATAAACATCATTGTTCAAAGTGTAAAGCACCACCTTTTTTTCCTCTTTTGGCATCATCGAAAAGTTACATAAAAAATGTGCGATAACCAGATTTTAAAACTTACTCATGGCCACTGGGGCTACTTCAAATGCAATCATGGATTAATCATCATAGATCAAGCTAAGAATTTTAACCATCAAAGAAATATAAACAAACAGTTAGAGTAAAAATAGTGAATTGCACTTAGAATTGATAAGATTCTACCACAAAGCATAAGAAGAAATAAAAACACTGAAAACATGAGCAAAAAATCCCGAACTGGGTCACTGGTTGATCTACACTAGGCTAGGATGCTTAAGGCTGGGAAGAACTGAGTGCTTGGTTTTTGGTTTGGAGGAGTTTCAGCATATCCTGAGGAATGCCATTATTCTTCTCCTTTTCTCTTGCCAGCTCAGTTCTGAGAGCATCTCTCTCAGTCTCCACCTCAGCCAACCTTTTCTTCATCCTCTCAATCTCAGCATCATTTGCCCCACTCTCCCATACCAAGGTTCTGACCTTGCTATTGACTCGTACCTTCTTGGATGAACCAGGTTCATTAGGAGTGGCATGAACCTCATAGTCATAAGCAATCAGAGTATTTGCCTCAAAGTGATCTTTGCTTGTAGCAACCTCCCACTTTTTCAGAGGTACCTTAAAATGTGCAACCACAATTGTGCCTCCTTTCTTCTTTGGATTATAGCTCTCAGTAAATTTCTTCAATAGGTCTGCGAGGGTTTCCTCTACAGATGAACCAGGTTCATTTCTATTTTTCCCATGTTGAACCAGCCCTTTAGCAGCTTCGCCAGACCCACTTCTCCCTATTTTCTGTACACTCTCATCTACTCCACCAAATGTTTCTTCCCAAATAACCATTGCACTTGTGTCTTTGGTTAAACTCAAAGGAGTGGGTGAAGAATCAACCACTATTTTACCCTTTCCCTTCACAACACTTCGAACACCCTTGCTATCTTTTTTTTTCCTTTTTCATTGTTACCACCAATTCCTCCAGACTCTGTAGTTTCAACACCTGCTATAGACCCTACCAGCACAAACCTATTCTCCAAATTTGTATCAACTTCAGAAATTATCTCAGGAGTAACTTTAGGGACAGAAGATACATGTTTGATTTCAAAAGAAACTGTTTTTTCCCTTTCAGTAGCAGATTTAAATGAGTCTTCAGATTTTCTTGGGTGGGGGTGAAGGATTTTCAGGAGTGTTAGCCATTTTTGTGCTTGGGTATGGGAGAGAAAAAAATTGGATTGTGTTTGGAAGATGAGAGTATTTAACGGCAGCTCATGATCCAAATATTATTATTTCAAATTATGCAGAGTGTAGAAAACATATCGAGTAATCTTGATGAACCAGGTTCTTTACTGAGAATTCTCTTGTGCAAGTATAATATTGCCAAAATAGAGAAAATATCATTAGAGATTAATGAGTCATTTTAGCACATGGCACAAGAGTATACTATTGAAAGTATGAGACTGAACAAAATTTAATCTAATTACACACAATTTACAGATTTTCTAACCAAAACAAAATCATTTTTTTTATGTACAATCTGAACTGGTTCACTTAGGTTATCTTAATCATCCCTAATTCTAACATGTTCCTTTAAAAGTGCTCTCTACTTAGTGCTTTTGTAAAGATGTCAGCAATCTGTTTATCAATAGCACAAAACTCTATAGTGATCAATCCCTTCTCATAATTGTCCCTTAAAAAGTGATGTCCAACATCTATGTGCTTTGTTCTTTTATGATGAACGGGGTTCTTTGTCATACTAATAGCACTAGTGTTATCACAAAAGATAGGGATACATCCAACATCGATTCCAAAATCCCTTAATTGTTGTTTAATCCACAATAGTTGAGCACAACATGAGGTTGCAGCCACATACTCAGCCTCAGCAGTAGATAATGCCACAAAATTCTGCTTTTTAGTGGCCCAAGATACAAGGCATGAGCCAAGAAAGTGTGCCATACCTGAGGTGCTATTTCTGTCCACTAGAAAACCTACATAGTCAGTATCAGCATATCCCATAAGATTAAACTTACTACCTTTTGGATACCAAAGACAAAGATCAGTGGTGCCTTTTAGGTATCTCAAGATTCTCTTTACAGCAGTCAAGTGAGATTCCTTTGGATTTGCCTGAAATCTTGCACAAAGTCCTACACTGAAAAGAATGTCAGGTCTACTAGCAATGAGATACAATAATGAACCAATCATTCTCCTATACAACTTCTGATCAACAGATGAACCGGGTTCATCTATATCCAACTTTGTGGCTGTTGCAATAGGAGTGTCGATTTCTTTGGAATCTTCAATTTTAAACCTTTTAAGCAACTCTTTTACATACTTCTGTTGATAGGTCATAGTTTCATTTGAATTTTGTTTAATTTGTAAGACTAAAAAGAAATTAATCTCACCTATCATGATCATTTCAAATTCACTCCCCATTAGTTTAGCAAATTCTTTACTTAGTTTATCAGTAGTTGCTCCAAAGATTATGTCATCTACATATATCTGAACTACCAAGAGATATTTACCTTTTTCTTTCAAGAACAAAGTGCTGTCAATTTTACCTCTCTTGTAGTTATGCTCAAGCAAAAACTTTGATAATCTTTCATACCATACACTTGGAGCTTGCTTGAGTCCATAGTGTGCTTTGTCAAGTTTGTACACATGATCAGGATTTTCCTTGTTCTCAAACCCTAGAGGTTGCTTGACAAACACTTCTTCCTTCAAATAGCCATTTAGGAAGGCACTCTTGACATCCATCTGATGAAGGCTGAATTCCATGCAGGCAGTAAAGGTTATGAGGAGTCTTATTGCTTCCAATCTTGCAACTGGAGCAAAGGTTTTATCATAGTCTATGCCCTCCTCTTGGCTATATCCTTGAACCACCAATCTTGCCTTGTTCCTTGTAACAATTCCATGTTCATCAAGTTTGTTTCTGAAGACCCATTTTATGCCAATTACTTATCTGTCTAAGGGTCTTGGCACCATATGCCAAACTTGACTCCTTTCAAATTGGTTGAGTTCATCTTGCATTGCATTTACCCAGTCCGCATCATGCAAAGCCTCAGCAACATTTTTAGGTTCAATAAGAGATAAGAAAGCATCAAAAACACAAAGATTCTTTAATGAAGATTCGGTTTTGATTCCAGAGGTTGGATCAGTAATTATGTTCTCAATGGGACGAGAACTTTGATACTTGTAGGGTTTCACAACCAACTGGTTTCCCCTTGATGTTCCTTCAATGCTTTGTTGTTGTAGAACAGGTTCATGGACAAGTACCCTTGAGGTTTGAGAATCATTTCCTCTTTGTTCTATTCCCCCTGTCAGGTTGCCCTGGGTAGAAGGACCTGTTCCATCACCTGTTCTTTCTTCCAGTGCAGCTGCATTCTGGGCTGTGGTTTAATTTAAGTTTCTTACCAGCCCAATTGCTTCATCGTCATATTCCTGTCTCTCAGAAAGAATGTTAGTTTCATCAAAAACCACATGAACACTTTCTTCAACACACATAGTTCTTTTGTTATATACCTTATATGCTTTACTATGTGACGAATACCCCAATAATACTCCCTCATCACTTCTGGGATCAAACTTGCCTAGGGAGTCTTTACCATTGTTGTGCACAAAGCACTTATATCCAAATGATCTAAGATGGGATATATTTGGTTTTCTCCCTTTAAGTAACTCATAGGGAGTCTTCTCTACAAGAGGTCTAGTCATGCACCTATTTATGATGTAGCATGCAGTATTTACAGCTTCTGCCCAGAAGCTATGGGCAGTTTACTAGAAAGAAGCATAGTCCTAGCCATATCTTTAAGTGTCCTATTCTTTCTTTCAACTGCTCCATTTTGTTGTGGAGTCCTAGGAGCAGAAAAATTATGATCTATGCCATGCACATCACAAAATTAAGCAAATTTAGCATTTTCAAATTCAGTGCCATGATTAGACCTAATTGATGCAAGTTGATTTCCTAATTGTTTCTGAGTTTTTCTAACAAAGGAAGTGAACATGTCAAATGCTTCATCTTTAGATATTAAAAATAGTGTCCAGGTAAACCTAGAATAATCATCAACAAGCATCATCACATATCTCTTACCACCTCTATTTAATGTTCTCATTGGACCACAGAGATCCATATGAACCATTTCCATCGTTCTGGTGGTACTTACCACTTTCTTACATTTAAAAGAGGATCTTACTTGCTTCCCCCTTGCACAAGCCTCACAAAATTTGTCTTCCTTGAACTTAATGTTAGGAAGTCCTATCACCAAATCCTTGGAGACTAATTTGTTGAGTTGATTTAGATTTGCATGTCCAAGCCTCTTATGTCGAGGGAGGGGATCACTATCCAGCACACTTAAGCAAGTTAGTTCATTCTCTGAGAGTGTGGACAGATCTATAATATATATATTATTCACTCTTTTGCCCTGCAAAACATTCTTGTCAGTGATAAGATTTATCACAAAACATTTAGTAGAGGTGAATACTACCAAGTAACCTCTATCACATAATTGTGACATACTGATTAGGCTATACTTCAAGCCGTCTATCAAGTAGACATTCTCAATGGAATGAGAGTCATCCTTACCTACCTTACCAACCCTAATTATTTCTTTCCATTTCCAAAGGAGACATTTCCTCATTTGAGGTCCTTAAGTGAAAGGAACTGGTCCTTGCTTCCTGTCATATACTTTGAGCAGCCACTGTCCATGTACCATATTTGGCTGCCCCCCTTCACTTGAACCCACAAAAGGAAATCAGGGGTTAGTCTTAGGAACCCAAATTAGTTTGGGTCCCTTTCTATAAGCAAAAGGATGAATTAAATTCTTTTTAGCCCAACTTGGTAACCAATTCTTCCCTTGAACAAAATTTTTGTTCTTTTGACTGGCTCTTTCTTTTGCGTTACATTCACTTTTATAGTGACCAGTCTTACCACAGTGATTACAAATCTTGTTCTCAGGAAGAGTGAGGTACTTGCTTTTAATATCCCACTTAAGTAGCTGATTCCCAAAGCCAAGTCCTCTTCTATTGCTACTGTGATGTTCCTGTAGCCATGACAAAGCATCGGAGGACCTGTTCCATTTACTAGTTCTGTCTAGTTCATGCTTGACCTTGCCTAGATCCTCCTTTAGCACTCTTACCTGCTCATCCTTCCTATACAACTCATCTTTCAGTTTGCCTATATTTTCTTCTAAAGTGAGTTGTGTGCAATCAGTTTGTCTTCTTACTGGTTCCTAGTTTCAGTTTTAGATTTTCAGATTTTAACTCAAGAACATTTGCTTCAAATGTATGAACCTGGTTCTTCAGAGCAGTATTTTCACTCACAGTCTCACTAACTCTGAGTTCCAGGTTCTTACACTTTGCTTTTAAAATCACACAATCCTTAGACAACTGTTCTTTTTCTTTATTTATTACCTCAGATTCATCAATAAAATCTAGCAATAATTCAGAGAGTTTTTCTTTAGACAAAAACTTAATCTTGTCTTTGAGATGAATTATACCCTCAGATTCCTCATGAGATTCCCCATCTGATTCTCCAATTGCCATAAGTGATTGTTCATCTCCATCTTCATCATCTGATTCCTCATCTGAACTTTCTCCCCAAGCAGGAACCATAGCCTTTGTTGATCCTTTGTTCTTCTTGGGATGAACCTGTTCCTTCTTCCTGTTCCTTCATTCAGACTTTTCTTTCTTCCATTTAATTTTCCATTGAGGGCAGTTCTTGATGTGATGATCAGTCTTCCCACACTTGTAGCTGCCCTCATTGGTCATTTTTTCAAGAACCCTTGCTTTTTTGTAATTTCTACCTATTGAAGAACTTTTTCCTCTCATAAGGTATTTCTTAAAATCCTTGGTGATCATAGCCATTTCATCTTCCTTCAGATCAACACCTTCAGTGATTCTGAGTGTCAGGCTCCTTTCCTTCTTGGGTACATCCATCTTCATGGTGTGCCTTCTAAGTTCATACGTAGTGAGATTTCCAATCAGCTCATCCAGTTTAAGAGTTGCAATGTTCTTAGATTCCTGAATTGCAGTGATTTTGCTTTCCCAAGAAACTGATAGAACCCTAGTCAGAATTTTCTCAACTTTGTCTTCTTCAAGAAGAGTCCTTCCAAGAGACTTCAGTTCATTAGTCAGTGTGTTGAACCTTGTATACATCTCTTGGATAGTCTCTTCTTTCTTCATAGAGAAATTCTGATATTGAGAATATAGTAAAGTACCTCTGGACCTCTTCACCTGGGTAGTTCCTTCATGAGCCACTTGCAAGGTGTCCCAAATTTCCTTGGCAGTGGTACAACTTTGTATTCTACTGTACTCATCTGTACTGAGTCCACAAACAAGCTATTTTTTGGCTTTAGCATTCTTTTCCCATTTCCTCAAGTCGTCAGCAGTGCAGTCAGCTCTTGTTTTTGGCACCTCTTCTCATTCGGCATTTATCTTCATGGTAGCCAGTGGACCATCTGTGACAATGTCTCATAGCTCATAGTCTTCTCCTATAATGTGATCTCTCATCCTGTTTTTCCACCAAGAGTAATACTGGTCGTTGAAGAGTGGTGGCCTAGCAGTGGATTGCCCTTTCCAGTTTCCAAGTGTTGCACTCATCTTGATCTTATCCTAAAGTGTTAACCTCTTTAAGGATAACCTGCTCTGATACCAATTGATGTTTTAACTTCAATACCACACAAGAAGGGGGGGTGATTCGTGTGGTTTCCAAATTTTCGCGTGCACGGATTATAGAAGGACATGGTTCTTCTATGTGTTCCTTATACTACTGTTGCAGAATAATAAATGTAGAAATTAAAGAACACAAGTATTTTACGTGGAAAACACCTGGCTCAAAAGGTGAAAAAACCACGACCTACTTCCCAGTAGGATTTTCCAAACTCTCCACTAGATCACTGAGCCAAAAACTGCATTTATAAAACACTTTTGTAAACCTAGGATTAACTCTAATCCCGTTGTGGCAACCAGTCTCTAACTGCTACGACAACTTCAAGTTAACTCTAACTTGAATACTCTAAGTACCTATTATAATTGCCTCTAGATAAATCTGAAAGGTACAATATAAAAACACCTACTACAATTGAACTAGAATAAAAGACAGACCCTTGGAGCTGGCTCTTCTATCTGGTTCATGTTGCTTCAGGTTCGCACACTTGAATCACACACGAACTGCTTGCAAAATGCCTTGCTATTTTGCTCTCAATTCACGTTTAACTTCTGCTTTTGTGCGTCACCTGTAGAATGAGAACATCCTGCGATTTATAGAGTTAGTAGAGTAGAAAATAACTAGAGTTCTAATGCTACTCTTCCTTGGTGGAAGAGTTCTAGTTGATCTCAACCTCTAACTCCTCCCTTATCTTGGATAGTGTTCTCTTTGATTAAAAAGTCATTCTCCTTATCAATTATGCAATCCTTTTCGATCAGGAGATCTTCTCCTTATCAATTATGCAACCCTTTTCGATCAGGAGATCTTCTCCTTATCAATTATGCAACCCTTTTCGATCAGGAGATATTAATTAGACCAAGTTAAGCTTATCTCCTTCACGTGCATCCCACGTGCAAAAATCTGCTCGTGTCTATGCACACAAGGGATGGACCTGGTTCATGCCTGAGTTTTCTTTGTCAATCTTCAAAACTAACATTCACTTGGGCTAACAGAGTTAAAACCGGAGAGATTTAGAGAAGGATTGTCAAGTGCAACAAAGGGTCAACTCACATATTTTCCTTTTGCATGGGGTCCCAGAATATGCATTTGACAAAATTTTGCCTTGTTAGAAGTAAAGATGGCTCTGTCTATGATCCTGCAATGCTTCTCTTTTGAACTGCCTCCGTCTTATGCACATGCCCCTCGGTCCATATTAACTATTCAGCCCCAGTATGGTGCTCCTCTTATTTTTCATTAACTATAATATGGTATATGTGGAAGGTGCCTTGTAATATATGAGAGTTTTACTCAGACTAGCTCAGATACATGCTTCAACATGGTTTTATCGTCAAGAGTTCATTTAAGAGAAAGAATTAAGCATCATCTTCAGTCAAATAATTTTCTACAACAAATAAATTAAAGAGAAAAATTTCAAATTTCCCAGTTGTGCTTGTCTTTTTACCTGCGATCTCAATTGCATCACGATAAAGAGATATGGGGTGAAGATGCCAAAAAGTTCAACCCAGAGAGATTTAGAGGAGGGATTTCAAGTGCAACAAAGGGTCAACTCAAATACTTTCCATTCGCGAAATACATAAATGGGGAGCTCAACTCTTGAAAATGACGTTTATCCTTGTTTTCTTCCTAAACTCAATATGGACCCCACTTCCTTTTTTCTCTCTCTACCTTTCCCTTCCATGTCATAAAACCATCAGGTACTGCCACTGGCATGCTATCACTCGAGCTTAACCATTTTCGCAATTAAACAGGGAAGGCAAATTGTTTTACTTTTCTTGGTTCCATAGAAACCCATAAAGCAAAAACACATTCTGGACAGAATTTTCATCACCATCACAACCACTGTCCACCACTAAACATATCCAAAAGTATCAAATCTGACAGCTAATTCCACTTCCATGTCCATACCCTCAATTCAATTATTGTGTACGGGTAAAATCGAGCTCGATGGTCGATCGAGTTTGTGAAACGGAGGGCCAAGGTCAGTACATCTGCAACATGGAAGAAATTGAATTCCGAGATTCGATCTGATATCCAACATGATCAGCCGAGAGTGGAATATAATATTCAAGATCGGACCCAAAGCATCATCAAAACTAGCCATCGAGAAACCATCAGATATGCCCTCGAGTTTACCGAAGGCATGACCAGTCTTGTTCCAACGACCTCGAAGAAAGCTTTGCCAACTCATCCGACAGGGCCCGTAATTCTCGCTATTAACTAGTCATTATGGCAGAAATCAAGAAAAGGGAAACCAACGGTCCTTTTTGCCTATTATAGAATAATAAAATAATATCTTAAAAGATACATATCCCCTAATATATAAAGGGGATTTGACAATTCATAAAGGACATTGTAACATACACTCATAAGCAATACATCTTTTCAAGCTCCTACTCTTTTGATATTCTTTCTGTCAATAAAAGTATATTCAACTCAAGGGTGGCTGACATTCTTAAATTGAAATCATCCAATTCCTGTGGTTTGCAGTTTATTTTATCGCTATTTATTTTAATTACAATCTAATTTATCGCTTTGTATCAAGTTAATTCACATGTCCTTATAACCACTAACAAATTCAATTGTTATCCGATTTTGAGGGTAAACAGTTTGGCGCCGACCGTGGGACTAAGGATAATAGTGATTATTTGATACAAATCTTCATAACACACACTACTTTACACTTGCTCTTTGAAGTATCTTTGATTAAAGGGAAAAAATGTCAAACTCTCGATTAGCACCCCTACATATCGACAACGAGTCCGGTCACCAGGGTGAGAATAACAACATAGTGCCCGATGACGTAGGGCCACCCGCTGGTCCCATTGGAATTTCGATCACATATCTGATTGATGTTAATTCACATGTGGCGATTGACACCAACTTGCCTACCGACCCCGAAAATAGCATTCGTGGTGGGGCCAATCGACAATTCGAAACACACAAAACAATGAAGAAGACGGGATGAGTCTACAGATGATCTTCGAAATACTGCAAGCTCAACAGTTGGTGATAAATCAGTTGCAGAGCCAAAGCCAGACGCCGAGCAGGGTTGAACTCAATCCGCCCCGTGAAGTCACCTGCAGAAATGAACCAGTCATAGTAAGGTCTAATGAATAAGAATCGGGTACTAATCCCGAGATTATAAAGATGCTCGAGGCACGACAAAGCGGGTAGAATCAGGGAAAAAGAAAATCGAGGCGAATAACAAAAAGGTGGAAATCTACAATTCAGGGTGGATCAAATCCCAGGAGCACCTTCGATATTGAAAGGACTGGATTCCAGGAAGTTCGTGCAGAAACCTTTTCCTCCGAGTGCGGCTCCAAAGCCAATCCCTAAAAAATTTCCATATGGACGAAATACCTAAGTATAACGGAACGGCCGATCCAAACGAGCATGTAACTTCTTACATGTGCGCCATCAAAGGGAAGAAGAAGAAAAGTAATAAAAGAAATGTTGAAGGCAAAGTTATACTTACGTTTCATATTTCATTTCTCAGGAAATGGCATATCCGCAGCCGGGATCAAGTCCGAGGTCCTCACTCGAACGAATCGGCCCAACCAGCCCCGGTCCCGATCCTTGTCGATCCTCAATAATATGGCCTTAGTGGCTCGGCGTGCGAGCTTGATTAATCCCCCTCGGTAAAGTCTGGGGCTATACAGGCGCATGATGTGGTCGATGGTAAATGGACACCCCTCGATTTTGCTCACAAAGAAATGCAGAAGAATTACAATTTAGGGGTGAATCTGCCCGAGAATTACCTTGTACCTTTTGCAAAAGGCTATGATGACTGGGTGTAAGGGACCGAGCGTGAAAGGGTAAGTGTAAACACTTAAAAAATCCTTCATGTAGGTGGTGATCGATTCCTCGGAGGTAGGGATCACAACAAGTTTATCTTCCTAGTGGCAGTCCTCTTTGACCTTATCGAGGATGCTAGGAGTAATAGTGCATATATACCTCGAGACCGGCTCGCACCGACCCGGTACCAAGGGGGTGTGCTCGGTCTTAAAGTCGACTCCAGTTGGGCACCCTGAAGGGACAAACAACTTTAGAGGGGGTTCCGGTGTTGGTTTCTCAGTAGCAGCAGGTGAAACATTTTTTGATGGTTTCGATGAAGAAAGAGTTTCTTTTTTAGGAACAGATTTTGAAGTCTTTGCCATTTTTTCTAAATAGAGGAAAGAAAAAGATGTTGGTAAAAGAGGAGTTGTAATTAGCAGGTAGCTTATGAAGAAATTTCAAAGAACTTACAAGGAAGGAAGTTCTTAAGCTTAAAACCAAAAAACCAAAAGGTTAGGATGATGAAATTCTTTTAAAACGCAAGAGCAAGAGTTGAAATGGAAAAGGTTTTAATGAATGGGTTGAGGGGTATTTATAGTGTTGCCAAACGGCGGTTCACATCACGGCAGTTCATATTCCAAGATGGCCGACCATTGACTGACACACATTTAATGCCTCGAAGACTGGACCGACAGGATATTTCCACTATTCTTATCACTTACGTCATGAATTCGTCGTCACATTTTTAAAAAGCGAAAGCTCGAATCGTTTATCATCATTTACCCTCCGAAAAATAAGGAGATCTTGACGTCATATTTTTGTCGCTTGCGTCATGATATATCGAAGTGAGAATCTGAGGCTCATATCTTTCCTCGTCATCTACTCTCTGAAAAATGAGGGGACTATCTGTGTACGGATAAAATCGAGCTTGATGGTTGATCGAGCTTGAGAAATGAAGGGCCAAGGTCAGCACATCTACAACATGGTAGAAATCGAAGTCCGAGGTTCGATATTACATCCAACATGATCAGCCGAGGGCGGAATATAATATTCAAGATCGGACCCAAAGCATCATCAAAACTAGCCATCGAGAAACCATCATATATGCCCTCGAGTTTACCGAAGGCATAACCGGTCTTTTTTCTAACGGCCTCGAAGAAAGTTTTGCCAAATCATCTGAAAGGGGTCCGTAATTCTCGCCATTAACCGGTCATTATGGCATAAATCACGGAAAAAAGGGAACCAACGTGTCACGACCCCAAATTCCCTCTGTAGGATGTCGTGATGGTACCTAGTCTCTAAAACTAGGTAAGCCTATCAATGCGGAATAACAATAGAAATCTGAAATATATAAATCTGCAAATTCACATAATTACAACTCCCAAATCCCGGTATAAATAAGTCACNTATATGCCCTCGAGTTTACCGAAGGCATGACCAGTCTTGTTCCAATGGCGGGCGACGGTGACCAAATAATTGGGGTGGGCAGATGTTCTTTTGGGTAGGGAAAGTTAATACATAATCTTTTTTTTTAAAACAAAAAGACGTGTTATTTAATGTTTGTCCGTTTAACATGTCATCCGCAATTGTAACACATGCCTATGTTTAAGGTGTTGACATGTTGGTTGAGGACTATTTAAAGAGATCGTTTATGTATTTCTCCTTTTCCATTTGGTTGGAAGCTCCGAAGTCCATATTAACTAAACCTTAGTATGAAGCTCAACTTGTTTTCCAAAAACTATTTTGGTACTTGTGAAAGATGATTTGTTGTGTATTAAAGTGAGCTCTTGCAACTGATATATCAGGATCCACTGATTAGAATTCTATCTGCTAATCTTTGTGTTTTTTTTTTTTTTGTGGTAAAGCAAGTGCTCTTAGTAGCACAATTGTCTGTAATGACCTTTAATATATTTAATTTAGTGTCCTTTTAACCCAAAAATTTAAAGGCCGGATAAAAAAGATACCAATGTTATAAGAAAAAATCAAATTATGGTGGATGTCTACTCTTCCTCCATGATCTTCTCAAATGCTTAATGGCATATTCAATGACATATTTCTATGCTTAATGACATATTCAATGGCATATTTTTCTTCACTTCATGCCTATATAAAGGCATTGTAATAGATAAGAAAATACACATAATTGAAGAAGAAAATCTCTTCCTTCTCTCTATCTCCATTTCTTGTTCATATTTTACTAAATTGCTTTTATTTCATAACACGTTATCAGCACGATACTCTAACCAACTAAAATTATCTGCTTTAATCAGGTTTTATCTTCTTCCTGCCAGAGTTAGTCAATTTTTCTTTTCGATACATATGTTGAAGCAAAGTTGGTCAATTAGTTTATGGAATCAGCCACTATGAACAACTTACTTTTAAACCTCTAGCCTAACTAGAGAAGGCATCCAATTCTTAATAATTGAACTGTTACAAGTAAATGAGATGATGTGAAATTCATAAAACTACACGTATAGTTCACATTTTATTCTTTATATTTGAGTTTATTCTTTGTGTGATATTCAATATTGGACTTGTAAGAATTCTCAATGTGATCATGCGTTACATTATATTTATGTTGCCTTCTGTGAAAAAAAAAATACTTTGATGGCAATTCACTTTCCTAGCAAGTAAATCTTCAATCTTGATCGAAGTGCTCGGAATTCATCTGTTGCGTAATATTGGAGTAGCAGTATTTTAGTAGTGTTCAAAGTTATATGGCTATGAAAGCCTTTATTGTTATTTTATTTAAGATACTAGAAAGGACATGTTATAGTAAGACTTGCCGTAGATACTCATTTTATTCTATCATAAACTTAAAATTAGGATATGTATATCATTTATCTATTTTCCGGCAAAACTTAAATTTCATACCTATTAATTATGATTAGCCTATTTGTCAAGTTCTTCATAACTGAAAATATATTCTTTATCTTGATTAATATTTATTAAAAGAATATGTAATAGAGATTTAACAAGAAAAAACTCAGAGAGGCTAAAGAAGCTAGCCAACAAAGATCTATCAGGTGAATACTTAGAGAATGCTATTCATTCTAGCTGACACTAATTACTTAGCTGATTTGAAAGTCTATTGCTGAGAATTATATCCAAATGACATTATGAAGAGTTTAACTCAAGAGGTAAGCATTTTCTCTGTATCTGAAATTATTTTTGTCCTTTGCTATTGATAATATCAACTTCAATGAGTTCAAGTCGAATTCACCATGAGGGTAAGACATCGGGATCAAGTCCTGATACTCCATGATGATAAGAGTTGGGTTTGAGTCTCAATTCATTATGGCCTAACATACCTTTATATTGGTAAGATATTGGGTTTGAGTCTCACTGTACCATATTGATGATATAATGATGACTAAAGAAAAATAATATATTTTTCATGAAAAAGCATGAAGATTATCCCATTTAATTTGCTCCATTCTTGAAGTGAATTTGGTAGCGGCACACAATAAGTCTAAATGAAGACAAATGGTTGAATAATGAACGTGGGCGTTCCAAAGATCAAAATAATAATAATCATCACTGTGGTTATAAAAGGAGAACAATAAGGGTTCTCAAAATAGTCCTTCAAAATGTGAAGGCAATGTTTACCATCAAATTGGTATGAAAAATAATAAAGCACGCCGCTGATTATGATCCATTCATTGAATAGAATGTGACTTGTGATGGGCATTGAGAATGCAGACCTATTCCTAAAGGTGAATGTTGCAATATGTGATAAAAGTAATGAATAAAGACATGCAATGCATTACTGGATGAATACCACACAACTCACCTCTAAGGGAGGTTTGAGTGAAACAAAGAGAATAAATATTATTGTGTGGTTACATGAATATGTCATTGGTCGCGTACATATGATACGCCAAAAAATATATTTTGTTGTGCCTTATAAAAGGTTATTAAAAGCAAAATTAAAGTAATAAATAATTTTTCTTATGATGATTTTGACCATGACAATTTATTATGATATAATTTTTTCCACGAAGGAGACATTTACCATATGAATGGTGTGACAAAAGATCTTGTAATAAAAAAGTTATTATGATCTTCGGAGAAATTAATTTGTTTCTACCCGGATGAATAAAATTATTCACGATATTGATATTGCAAAGTCTCAAAAGAAACGTTTTGAGTTTCAAATGTATAAGTCAAAATGGTTGGCATATTGAGACTATAAATGAAAGGAATATTGAATATTTTCATATTTCTATAATCATAACGGGTAAATATGAAAGATTACCTGATTTTCTTTATATTTGTACTACACAAATATAAGCATGATGATGGAATAATATGTCACAAGTAAAATAGAGGTTTACTGAAACAAATATTAGTTGGCATGACCGGTTGACCATCTCGGTTCAATTATGATGCGAAAACTTAATTAAGAATTACATTGACATATATTGAAGAAATATAAGATTTTTCAATAATTCTCTTGTTCTGATTATTCTCATGATATACCAGTTAAGGTTGAGATTGAATCCTTTGATTTCTGGAACTAATAAAAGGTGATAAATATATGGGCCCAGTCACCTGTCATGTGGATCGTTTACTATTATATGATTTTAATAGATGCATCTATTCTATGGTCACATGTGCATTTGTTATCAACTTGCAGTTTGGCTTTTGCAAAATTTATTGCTCAAATTATTAGAGCACAGTTATAAAATATAAATTATGATTATTTATCTTGATAATACTGGTTTAAATTCAAGTTGGTTTAGCATAAATTGTATGTCTCCAATTATAGCTAAACCATTGGTTATAAGAACAAAACCGCAAAAATAAAATTTGGTATGTGATGTATTATTTAATATACAACAGTACTTGTACGTATCTAGCCAAGTTATAATGAGTTCTCCCTATCACAATCGGTTCAGGGTCAGAAACCAAATAATTTTCATCTAGAAATATGAATGTGCTATATGATTTAATTATTCCACCACAATGCATAAAGATGGATCCCCAAATAAGACTAGGGATATGTGTTGGTGATCCCAACAATAGGGGAAGAAAATGGGCGGCTGAAAAAGTAATGCATGTAATGAATTATTATGAGTACATCTAGATCCTCGCATGAGAAAATGTGAACTTGAAGTTCAAGTGATAATTCATTTATAAAATATTGCCATACGTATTTGCTGACCCAAAACTAAATGTCATATTCAACTGCTAATGCTCCAAATAAAATAAAGTTCATAGTGAATAGAGTTTATGGCATGCATGAAGCATAATAGACTAATCGGTTCCAAAGATAAAACTCCTTGAAGAAGGAGAGGAGCAAATGTTCAAGATGGTCATAATAAGGAGGCAAGTGCTCTAGAAGAACACCACGACATAACACTTCATAAGATCTCATGGGAGAGGCTCAGGTGCCTGAAAATAATAAGATAAAGAGATCTCAATAAGTTATGTCTTTATTGGGTAATAGTAGAACCGATATAAAATGATCGTCGACGATATTGTTAATATAATATAGAGCTCAATATTATTAATATTGACGAGGATCTTGAGCTCAAATCTGTCATGAAATTTGGACAGATAAATGATTGGCCAAATGAAAAATACGCAATGAAAATTGATTTCACCTGAAAAATATTAAGTTGGTCGGATAGTCCCAACACCTGAAAGTATAAATCCAATGGAGGTATAAATGTGTTCTTGTGTAAAAAACAAAGAGGTCAAGTCGATAGACATAAAGATTACTTGTGTCACTAGAAGATTTATAAATATCATAGCATTGATTATATAGAGACATGTTCTCTTGTGATGAATGTCGCCATTTAAGGTTTTAATCTAGCAATATAAGAAAAACGTGATATGCGTATAATGGAAATCATTGAAGGATTTAAATTGTTCTGAAGTATATTAAGGTTTCCAAGAAATTTAGTAAATAAAGCTTCAAAAATCCTTATACATATTGAAACAATCAGGGCGCATGTGGTATAATTGCCTGAGTGAGTACCTGTTGAAAGAAGGGTACAAGAATGATTCAATTTGTCCTTGTGTCTTTATAAAAAGATTTGGATCTAAATTTATTATAATCACCGTGTATATTAATGATTTAAATATTATCGGAACTCCTAGGGAGCTTCCTAAAGCAATGGACTATTTAAAGAAAGAATTTGAAATGAAAGATCTTGGAAAGACAAAATTTTATCTTGGTCTACAAATTGAGTATATGAAAAATGGAATTTTTGTCCATCAACCAGCATACACTAAAATGATTTTAATGTGATTCTATATGGATAAAGCACGTCCATTCCGACCTCATGAAAATAATGAAGAACTTCTTGGTCCCGAAATATCATATCTTAGTGCAATTAGTGCACTAATATATCTTTCTAACATTACAAGGTCTGACATAACTTTTTCAGTTAATGTTTTAACAAGATATAGCTCTGCTCCTACAAGGAGACATTGGAATAGAATCAAACATATTGCGATATCTAAAAGGGACTACCGATATGGGATTATTTTATGGCAATGATTGCAGTTCCGATCTTGTTGGTTATGCTGATACTGGGTTTTTATATGACCCACACAAGGCTCGATCTCAAACAGTCTATGTATTTACATATGGAGGCACTACCATATCTTGGCGATCGACTAAGCAATCAATCGTGGCTACTTCATCTAATCATGCTGAGATAATTGTTATTCATGAAGCAAGTCTGGAATGTGTATGGTTGAGGTCGATAATACACCTTATTCGAGATAAATATTGTTTGAAGTGTGACAAACTACCCACAATTTTGTATGAAGATAATGCATAGCCCAATTGAATGAAGGATTCATAAAGGGGATAGGACAAAGCAAATTTTACCAAAGTTATTTTTCACACATGATCTTCAAAAGAATGTTGATATCCATGTGCAACATATCCGTTCAAGTGATAATATGGCTGATATGTTCACCAAATCTCTACCGACGTCAACCTTCAAGAAACTAGTGTACAAGATTGGGATGCGAAGGCTCAAAGATGTGAATTGATGCTCTAATCAGGGGAAGTTAATACGCGTTGTACTCTTTTTCCCTTATAAGGTTTTGTCCCACTGGGTTTTCCTTGCAAGGTTTTTAACGAGGCAACTAAAAGACGTATTTCTAAACATATATACTCTTTTTCCTTCACTAGGAATTTTTTTCCCATAGGGTTTTTTCCTAATAAGGTTTTAACGATGCACATTATCTATGGACATCCAAGGGGGAGTGTTATAAGAAAAATTAAATTATGGTGGATGTCTACTCTTCCTCCATAATCTTCTCAAATGCTTAATGACATATTCAATGACATGTTTCTATGCTTAATGACATATTCAATGACATATTTTTCTTCACTTCATGCCTATATAAAGGCCTTGTAATAGATAAAAAAATACACACAATTGAAGAAGAAAATCTCTTCCTTCTCTCTATCTCCATTTCTTGTTCATGTTTTACTAAATTTCTTTTATTTCTTGTTCATGTTTTACTAAATTGCTTTTATTTCTTGTTCATGTTTTACTAAATTACTTTTATTTCATAACAACCAATACCATATATGAGATCTTTTATTAAACTAGTTTTAGGATACGCATGTACCCTCTATCGGTGCAGATAAAATTATAAAAATATAAGCCCTTTAAATAAAACTTTTGAAAATATAAGCTCTTAAAAATGGCATATATTAAGCCTATTCAGTAAAAGAAGTAGCGAATGGCCTAGCTAAGCACAAAAACAATCAAGATAATTTTGAAGTTTAGTGTTCTATTATGTATCCCGTTCTTTTATATTAACATCGTAACAAAATAATCGTCTAGGTACCATGTATTCCAGACATGTCAACTATAAAAAGCAAAACAATTAGCGCTGGACAAATTCTGTAGTTAAATAATACAAATTCATCATTAATCCTATTTAGTGACATAATTAGTGATAAATTATTATAAACATAATCAGCTACAAGATGAATTTCGTAACTAATTCATGTTTTGTAAAGTTAAATTATGTAATAAACTCTTTTAGTAATAATATTAGTTTCTTTTTATTACCAAAAAAATAAAAAATATTTTCCATCTATTTAAAAGGAATATGCATTGAGGTAATTTAGGTATTTCTGTAAATTATATTACAGTAATTAATTTTTTATCATAAATTAATAATTACTATTTCCAACAATATTTACTATTTTAAAACCTAATACCTTAGTAAATTTAAGAATAGAAATAAAAAAATTTAAAAACAAAGCTTCTAAAAAAATACTTATGATTAATTTTTAAAAAAACATATAAATCAACAAAAATTGGTCTTTATGATTAAACAAGGACAAAGAATAAAATTATTACACAAAAGTGCGAAGTTTCCTTGTTGGAAACCAACAAAAAACTTTCCTTCTACTTTTTTGTATTATTTTACTTTCTTAATATTTTGTATCCTTATTAGGAGAATATATCAAACACTGAATTATGTTAGAAAACACTTCATTGATTTAAAACTCCTAAATATTAGGAAATTGTTTTTGACCGTACAATTTTATCTAATATAAAATATATATTTAAAGGGTAAGAGAGGGAACAATATTTTGCTAAGGACATTCGTGCTTTTAATATAGTATATAGAATAAAACATATGTTTAAAGGGTAAAAGGGGAAAACGATATTTCGCTAAGGACCTTCGTGCTTTTAATATAGTATACTAGTCTTTCAACACGTGCGTTGCACGTGTATACCGAGTCACTCTGAAATAACCTAATTGACTCAATAACTGACTGGTTGTATTACCACAACTAAACGGAATTACAACACCCAATTTGCAGTGGAACAAAATAGAGAAAATAGCAAAGAATAGAGTAGGGGATGAGAATAGAATTGCAGAATAATAGAGATGAGAAATAGATCACAAGCAACATAACAGATTACTCTACTACATTCACTATTAGCTATTTATAACATCTGGTATCCTTCACACCGTGCGCACCTATGCTGCTGCTTCACGTTTTCACCGCCCAGTCCCTATAACGAAATCAGTTAGTCTTTTGGAAGGGACTCTCACGCGCTTACTTCTTCTCACGACTTCAATCTCTTGCTGATTAGGCAGGTCCAAGGTGGCATCTGAGGTGTTCACCATGTCATTTGGATGAGTCACAACAATACTCCCGCCCTGCAAGGGAACCTTGTCCTCAAGGTTCAGAGAAGAATCAGGGCCAGGGCCAGTCATATCTGTAAGATGCAGAGGAGTGATTTGCTCAGCAGGTTCTCCAACACACTATTTGAGCATTGAAATGTGGAAGACAGGATGAATACGAGTAGCTTCGGATAACTCTAACTTGTAAGCAACCTCTTCAATGCGTTTAAGAATTTTAAATGGGCCAAAGTAGCGCCTACCTAGTTTTGGATGTTGTTGAAGGCGTACAGTATTCTGACGATAAGGTTTGAGTTTGACATAAACCCAATCACCCACCTGTAAAGTTAACTCCCTTCGACTCTTATCAGCTAGACTCTTCATGCAATTCTGCGCCCGGACGAGATTAGCCTTAAGAAGAGCCAAAACCTCATCTCTGTCCACCAAATAAGCTTCAACCACCTCACTAGGACTGCTGCCCAAGATATAACGTGCCATAGTAGGCGGATCTCGCCCATATAAAGCTCAAAATGGGGTCATCCCTCCCGAGGTATGATAGGAGGTGTTGTACCAGTACTCTTCCCACGATAACATCCCAACCCATCTACTAGGAGAATCAACCATAAAACAACGAAGATATTGCTCCACACATTTGTTCAAGGCCTCTGATTGGCCATCCGTCTGGGGATGGTACGCGGTGCTCATAGCTAAGGCAGTGCCTTGTAAACGATTAAGTTCCTGCCAAAAACTATGCAAGAAGCGAGGGTCGCGATCAGTCACAATCGACCTTGGGGGGCCGTGGAGTCGAATGATCCCCACTACAAAAGCCTCTGCAACTGATTGTGCAGTGAAGGAAGATGGCAAGGCGATGAAGTGTCCATACTTTGACAGTCGATCCACAACTGTCATGATAGTCGACTTACCCCTCGAACCAGGCAAGCATGTGATAAAATCCATTTCTATATCCTCAAATACCATAGAGGGAATGGGGCAGAGGCTGAAGTAGTCCAGCGGGAAGATGGTGAGAATCTTTCATTTGTTGGCAGATTTGGCAAGCAGCCACAAAACTCTGAACATCCCTCTTCATGCCCCTCCAATAAAAATTAGAAACTATTCTATGATAGGTACGTGCCACGCCTGCATGACCACCAACTACCGTGTCATAGAACTCATGGAGCAGTGTTTGCCTCAACTGAGAATCAGCGGGAATGACCAATCGACCCCGAAAAAATAAGAGACTGTTTCAGAAGGTAAAGCCCGAGTCAGCAATGGTGTTGTCTTGTATGGTCTGTTGTAGTGCTATTAACTCAGGGTGTGTCTTGTTTAGTGTCTTGAGCTCACACTCAAGATCATAACCCCGTACAGTTATAGTAAGGAAAAAAAACTCAGAATTTTGAGAGGGAGCATCAGCAGCTTGGTTTAACTTGCCTGGGCGGTATATGATCTAGAAATCAAATCCTACCAATTTACTCAGCCACTTCTGTTGTTCAGGGGTCTGGATTGTTCGGTTTGTCAAATTCTTGAGGGATTGTTGGTCTGTGTATATGGTGAATCTCCTCCCAAGCAAGTACTGGCGCCACTTGCTAACTACCTCGGTAATTGCAAACATCTCCCTATGATAGGTCGATGCCCCTTGCATCCTATTACTCAACTTTTGGCTAAAATATGTGCTTGGATGGCCCCTTTGTGAGATCACTGCCCCAATGCCCTGTCCAGAAGCATCTGTCTCTAGTTGAAATTCTTGAGAGAGGTCGGGTAAGGCTAGGACATGTGTGGTACTGAGTTTGCCTTTGAGAGTGTCGAAAGCGGCTTGAGTAGTTGTTATCCAAGCAAAAGAATCCATTCACAGTAGGTCTGTGAGGGGTCCAGCAATTGAGGCATAGTGGTGGATGAACCTTCTATAGTACCCCGCAAGTCCAAGGAAGCTACGCACTTCTTTTACGGTCTTAGGCTCAGTCCATTGCTGCAATCTTTGCAGGATCTACACTAAGTCCTTGGTTAGAAATCACATGACCTAGGTAGTCGACTGAGGTTTGGACAAATTGACATTTGCTCCTTTTTGCTACCAAGTTGTCCTGTCGAAGTAGACCCAACACTCCCTGCAAGTATGCCAAATGCTCATCCCATGTGGGGTTATACACAAGAATATCGTCAAAACAAACTAAGACGAAACGACGCAGATATTGTTTAAACACTTCATTCATCGTAGCTTGAAAAGTAGACGGGGCATTTGATAACCCAAATGGCATTACTAGGAACTCGTAATGCCCTTCGTGCGTCTGAAAGGCTGTCTTCACGACATCCTCAGGCCTCACCCGAATCTGGTGGTAACCAGCCAGCAAATCAAGTTTTGAGAAATACACAGCTCCATGTAGTTCGTCAAATAACTCATCAATTGTCGGAATAGGAAATCTATCTCGGACAGTGACTGTATTAAGAGCCCTGTAGTTCACGCAAAACCTCCACGTCCCATCCTTTTTGCGGACTAAAAGTACTGGGGAAGAGAATGGGCTTGTGCTGGTCCTAATCACTCCTTCCTGGAGCATTTCTCTAACTAACTGCTCCATCACCTTCTTCTGGAAGTAAGTATATCGATATGGTTTGACATTAACTGGTTCTGTGCCGGATATCAAATGTATTGTGTGATCTTGGGGTCGGGTTGGTGGAAACCCTTGTGGCTTCTGAAAAACATATGTAAAGGACTCTAAAAGGGCTTGAAGAGCAGGGTTAACTTATTCACTCTGAGCTGGTGTTATGGGTACTATCTGCAAACAATAATAAGAGGAAATTGCATTTGTTGTTGTATATCATCAAAGGCTATGCAATTGTATTGGTTGAGTCGTTGGTGGAGCCAATCCCTTCCAGATATTAGTAGTTCCCTGGTGGTTAAATTCAAAAGTATGCTCTGCATAATCAGTGATCACCCATCCTAAAGTAGAAAGCCAAGAAGCTCTGAGAACTACATCTGCTCCATGTAAGTCCAATACATATAGATCAAGGACGAGTTTACACCCTTGTATTGTGAGTGGAACTTGTCGTACCACCCCTTCACACCTGAGATTTTGGCCGCTGCCCACCATTACAGCAAAACTGGGGATCGACTCGATCGTGAGCTGCAAGAAATTCGCCACACGAGCCTGAACAAAATTATGGTCACTGCCTCCATCCACCAAGATCTGAACTGGTGACCCGTTAACATGGCCAAGGAACCGAAGTGTGGAAGACGAGTGCCCACCGGCCAATGCATGATAATATATGGCTGACTGTTCCTGCACCTCGAGACACTGCATCTTTTCGGCCAATATATCATCGGAGACGAACAACTCTGGAAAGGTTGGCTCAACATCGGACCCGTCAGTGAGGAGCAACAAATGTGGTGGTGTCTTGCATTTGTGGCCGGCTGTATACTTTTCTTCACAATAGTAGCAAAGGCCGCGCTCCCGGCGGCTCTGAAGCTCGGCATGAGTGAGTCGTTTTAATGGGGGTCGATTAGTTTGGCCAGCTGAATTTGGATACAATAGAGAGGAATTAGGATTGGGTAACAGAGGGGTACCCTTATTAGCCAATGCGGGCCGGGTCGGTCCTTTTTCAGCTAGGATCCGCCGTTGTGGATATGGGCTTGGTTCAGTGCCTCCTTAAAAGTTTTGGGCTCATGGCTCAACAACGAGTTTTTAATGTCTTCCCTAAGCCCAGAAATAAAGAGCCTCAACATGAGCTTGTCTGATATGTGGTGACTTACCGGAGCTTTGCTAGCCGTCCCTCTGCTGACTCAAGTCCTTTTGGTTTGAAACATATTCTCACCTTAGCAGCAAAGTGTGGCTAGTCAACCAATTGTTTGTTTCAAAATAACCACCGGTACCATTCTAGCGCCTCGCCGTCGAGGTAGAACGATGCCACAATCAGTCGCTCATCTTCCTCAATTTTATAAAAATCGAAATAGCGCTCCGCCTGGAATATCCATGCCTTTGGATTCTCACCACGAAACCGGCCAAACTCCACCGGTGCACGCTTGTGCCTGAGAGTTTCCAGTATCGGCACCTGGCGAACAATATCCAGCGTTGGGTCACGTCGATTAGTCCCCGTCTGTGCTTTGGTTGCAACCATGTCCATCATTATGTCACGCATCTCAGTGAGTTGTTTGGTGAATGAGTCCTTTACCTCTTGCATCGAACCACGAATTGAATCGTCAATGAACGCCTTGAGTATATGTTGGTCCTCCATTAGCGACATCTGGATGAAAGCACCTATGAAACAACCTAATTGACTCAATAACTTACTGGTTGTATTACCACAACTAAACGGAATTACAACACCCAATTTGCAGTGGAACAAAATAGAGAAAATAGCAGAGAATAGAGTAGGGGATGAGAATAGAATTGCAGAACAATAGAGATGAGAAACAAATCACAAGCAACATAACAGATTACTCTACTACATTCACTATTAGCTATTTATAACATCCGGTATCCTTCACACCCTGCGCACCTATGCTGCTGCTTCACGTTTTCACCGCCCAGTCCCTATAACGAAATCAGTTAGTCTTTGGAAGGGACTCTCATGCACTTACTGCTTCTCACAACTTCAATCTCTTGTTGATTAGGCAGGTCCAAGGTGGCATCTGAGGTGTCCACCATGTCATTCTGATGAGTCACAACACACTCTATTATATTTACTTTGTAGCACAATTTACATCTTCATCAAATAAATATGATATTGTATTTGGTCAAATTTATTATGTGATGATTTTAGTAATTTTGGCAAACGTTAACGTTATCGATAACAAATAATAACTTTGTTGGATTTACCTATTTTTTGCGTTTACATTTATCATTATTTGCCATGTTTAACTCTAATGCATTAGATGCAACATATTCTTTCACCCTACGAATATTATATACAATTTTTTCTTTTCCTATAAAGATAAAATGATGTGATCAATTAAGATAAAAATGATGATGTCCAAGAGGCCATAATAATAATTAATGTTCGTACTTTGATTGGCTATTGTCTAAATCGAACAATATTCAGCTTCATATTATTTAACTATTTTTCACATATAGTTTATTCCTTTATAAATAATCGAAGATCACAAAACTACTTCTTCGGAAAACGTAATTGTTGGAGTATACCTTTTAAATTTAAGTTTGAATAAGTGTTCCCAAGCATAATGCACAAAATAATTATAAAAGCTTTTTATGCCTTCAATAAAACACAAAACAATATACTAATAAAACCATATTTTTCCTTAGATTTCAAATTATTATATATCAAAACAAAATACTTAATGTAAATCACTCCATTACTTTAAAGTAACACTACTAGAAAACTATCAAAAACGTCCAGGAATACCGATCGAAATCAGTCGAAATTTAAGCAATACCTAACGTCTAGCGATCGCAGTCGGTTGGAAATTCCGATCGAAATCGATCGGTAAATTCAACCATACTTTGACCAAATTATCTCACACTAGATGTTGGAAAACTAAAAATACCGACCGAAATCGGTCGGTATTCTGAAAAATAATTTTTTTATTATTGTTCACATTAGCGACTGATATCGGTCGATATTTTAATATTTTAAATTTTTTTAAAATTGTACCTTTCCGACCGAAGTCGGTCGGAATTATTAAAAAAAAATTAAGAACACAATTAACACATTTAGCCCGTGTACACACTCATCACCTTGCATACACGGCTTCCACATATCATAATTAACACAAAACAACACCAATCCTAAGGGGTAATTCCCCTACACAAAGTTAGGCAAGATAGTTACCTCAAACATGCTAACTCAATCTACTAGTAAGCCTTTCCCGCGATTATCGAACTCCAAACGGCTCGAATCTAGCCAAAAGAACTTCAAATCATAAATACAAATTATAGGAAGCTATTCTGAACAATAAAGTTGTAATCTTTAAAGAGAAACGAAAAGTCAACTCAAAACATCAACCCCAAGCCCGCATCTCAGAACCCAACCAAACTTACAAAATTCGAACACCCATTTGATAACAATTCCAACCATAAAAAATATTACTCAGATCCGACTTCAAATTGCCTTTCAAATCCCCAAAATTTAGTCTAAGAAGTTTCACAATTTTTTCCCAAATTTTGCAACTCCAATCACTAATTAAATGACAAAAATAACGATGGATTCTTGTAATATAACCAAATCCGAGTTAGAATCACTTACCCTGATGATTTTCATGAAAATCCCTCGGAACATCGCCACAAATCGAGCTTTCTAGGTTCAAAGATGGAAAATGAAATAAACCCTCGACTTAAGCCTTTTCTGCCCAGCGGTTTGTGCTTCTGCGGGCATAGAGTCGCACCTGTGATGATGTACCTGCGGAAAACTCCATTGCAAGTATGGTTCCAACTAAGGCCAGAAAACTCGCACCTACGGAAAATTTTGGAATGTTTAAGTGTAATTCGGACGCTTTCGGCAAAGTTTGAAGGTTGGAAGAAAGGTCTTTGGTCGTCGATTCATAATTTTGATGTTATTTTATGTGATTTGAGGCTTCGACTTAATCCGTATTGCGTTTTAGGAAGTGTTAGTACATTTGGATGGTGTCTCGGGGGTCTCGGGTTTGAAATGGATTGAAAACAGATTGGAATTCGGATTTGAGGAGATGTTGTGGCTGCTAAAGACTGGTGTAATCGCACCTGCGGAAGGAGTTGCCACAGGTGCGGTCACGCATGTGCGTAAGGGGTCATCGGAGGTACGATTTTGGTGCAAAATGTCTAGGGGCGCAGTTGTGGCAGAGAAAGGGGTCGCAGAAGCGGTGTTGTGTGAGAGGCTATGGTTGCGTAGATGCGGGTTGTTGGTCGCAAAAGCAGGAAGTGGCCTTGGGCTGAAGGAGCGCAGAAGAGGACTCTTGTCCACAATAGCGAAGTGCTGGGAGTCAGGGGGTTATCGCAGATGCGATGTTTGGACCGCACATGCGGAACCGCAGGTGCGATGATCCCCGGATAGAGGGCCTTGTTAAGTACGTGGGTTTGGCTCATTTTCATTTCACTTCTTCCATGGGAGCCGGTCTTTAGAGCGATTTTGGAGCGTCATTTTCATCGTCAATCATGAGGTAAGTGATTTCTACAAGTTGTGAGTTAAATATACGAATTTGGGCTTGTAAATGCATGAAACATTTTGGGAATTATGGGATTTTAATAGAAAACCTAGAAATTGGTATTTTGTGATTTTTACCATAAAATTGGACATGGAATTAAGAATAAAATATATATTTTAGTTCGTGGTGTTATAGGTAATGGTTATATTCAAACTATTTAGAATCCGTGTACGTGGGCCCGAAGGTTGATTTTATTGACTTTTCGAGCGGAGTTTAGAAGTGTTATGAATTAATTAATTATGATGTTGGAGTATATTTGTATTGGCCTCTGTAATTGTTTGACTAGTTTTAGAACGTTTGGTTTGGACTTGAGTGTTAGAGTGGAGTTGAACCCGGTTATGGAACTCCGAAGCGAGGTAAGTCTCCTGTCTAACCTTGTGAGAGGAAACCTACCCCCTAGGTGATGTAATTGTTATGTGATATTAGTTATGGGTGCTACGTACGCACGAGGTGACGAGAGTCCGTACGTAGCTAAAGCATGTTTATGCCCGGGTACTTAGGACTTTACCATGTAATATTTGGAATATTTGAATTCATTCTGTTGGCTTAATTAATTGAAATTATAATTGAACTTGATTTAGAAATATGTACATATATATTAGACCAATCCTTATTACCTTGAGTTTTTGGAAAGTTATTTGAGAAACGGTAAAGGTAATACTCACCTTGTGTTCATATACTGTATCGTAAGCTCGTGTCTCGTAATTCGATAATTTCTTTCCTTTCTTGTGGAGCGGGCCGAACGCCTCAGTGGGATTATGTACCACAATCTCATGAGAGAGGGTCGTTCGTCTCGGCAGTATAATAGACCCATCTATGGTTCGTGTCACTCGACCCTCGGCAATGTACACGTTATGATGGGATCGGGCCGATCGCCTCGGCAGTATCATATTCTTTCTGAGATCTGACCGTACGACCTCGGTATAATCGTGCGCTATATCGCTAGCAACCCGAATATTCGCGAGATTATCCTTCTACTGATGCCTTACATTTTATATGGGAATTCTTATCCGTTTGTTATTGGCACTTGATATTTCCGAGCTGTCGAGATAGAATACGAGATTGAGAAATTGATATTGTTAAAAGAATTTTTGGAAGATTGTGTTAGTTACAGATTTGCCTCACTACTATTGTTGTACTCTTATCTGTTTATGATTTACCATATTGATTTATTGGACCACTAGTAAATGTCGATGTCGATCCCTCGTCACTACTTCTCCGGGGTTAGGCTAGATACTTACTGGGTACGCGTTGATTTATGTACTCATGATGCACTTCTGCACTAAACGTGCAGGATCTGACAAGTTCATTTGATGATCATCTTGGCGTGTAGGCGCAGCTGTTGAGGAGACTTCATGTGAGCTGCATTCCATCCTACGCATCGCAGTCCACAGAGTCTCCATCGTACTATTTATTTTATCATGTCTTATTTACATTCTAGACAGATATTGTATTATTATTGTACTCCTTAGTAAATGCTCATACATTTGTGACACCGGATTTTGGGGGTACCTACTGGGTGTTCATTATTGTAGTTCGCGTAATTATTATTATTTCACCTTGTAATTTATGCTTTATACGGAAATTGAAAAATAAAATCACGGGTGTTCTACGAGTACTAGATTTTACACTACTTATTTAATGCGATTCATGATTTCGAAAATAATAAAATGAGTAACAAAGTTGATTAATCACAGTTGGCTTGCCTGACAGCGGTGTTAGGTGCCATCACGACCTATAGTGTATTTTGGGTCGTGATATAAATCGGTCGGTAATATAATTTTAAACTTTTTAAAAAATATATTATTTAAAAAATATGATCGAAGTCGGTCGGTTTTAGCCAAGATCCAAATTATTGGTACTATATAATATTTAAATTATATATATATTCCCCAACCAAGTGATTTGACCGAGTATATGTTGTTGTTGCTACAACTTAAGTTTAATATAGCACTACATCTTATAGAACTATATATTTTATTTTTAATTGTGTGATAGCGTGTTGAATGCTGATACTTAGACTCGATCGCGCCCACATTAAAACTTAGTATTTAATTTTCTAAGGCCGTCAGTATAACCGAAGTCAATCGATTTTAGCCAAAATTATAGGTACTATTTAATACTTAATTAATTGTACACACACATATATATAGCCTAAATGCATGTTTGGTGGTTTTGTTATAAATTACCTATTCTTCCTAAAAATGTTTATAACCATCAAAGTCTTGTTGGCGTAGACAAAAATCATAAATATATACGCAATATCAGTATATTCTCTTCCTGAATATTTCATACCTCTACTTTCTCATATTTTCTGCCTGACGATATTTGGGACTAAAAGGATTTCAAGTGATCATAAAAGTTCTACACCAACCCAACACTCGAGAAGATTTCATCCAAAATAATATCCTGTGCCCTCTAACCAACAACAACAACATATGCGGTATAGGGTCTGGGAAGAGTAGTATGTACGCAGACCTCACCCCTATCTTGTGAGGATAGAGAGGCTGTTTCCGATAGACCCTCGGCTCCAGAAAGTATAAGAACCATATTAATGAAAATATAGGCAAGAAGGGACAGTACCAAAAAGTCATATAAAAGCAGGATAAAACAACAAGATAGTAAGGTGGTCAACAATGAAAGAAAATAACAGAAATCTACTACCAACAGAAAGTGAGACTGCGTGCCCATACTATTGTTATGAACACTCTAGACTACCTACTCTACTACCCTAATCCTCAACCTCCATACCTTCCTATCAAGGGTCATGTCCTCGGTCAGCTGAAATTGCGCCATGTCTTGCCTAATCACCTCTCCCCACCTCTTCTTTGGCCTACCTTTACCTCTCTGTAGGCCCTCCAATGTCAACCTCTCACACCTCCTCATCGGGGCGTCTGTGCTCCTCCTCCTCCTCACATAACCAAACCACCGAAGCCACGCTTCCTGCATCTTGTCCTCAATAGGGCCACACCCACTTTGTCGCGAATAACCTCATTTCTAATCCTATCTAACCTGGTGTGCCCGCACATCCATCTCAATATTCTCATCTCTGCTACCTTCATCTTCTGCTAAGCTAGCATTCATCCTCGTGACGGCCAGGTCAATTTTCTCAACCAATCCAAACTCAAATCACAATACCTATACCCACTGGTAGAAAAGAAAGCCTCCACACAATATCATATGGATCACACATCCGTAGATGACCCTACAGGATATAACCCACCTGCTTAGCCTCAAACTGACATCTCTCTATACTCTTTCACAACCACAACTACTACGCAGTCATTTAATCTTCCTGAGTCTGAACTCATCAACAAGACATGAGAATCTACTTCGCTCCACAAATAAAACAACATGAAAGATCCCTCAAAACGATCATAACTCGAGATTATACAAATCAAGCACCCAGTAGTCCTTTCCACATCCCAAACAAACTTTCTTGCCATATCCAAACCATCTGAATGTATACCGCAATCACGTCATACTCATCATATAGCCATCCCACCACTCACAGAGCCACCAGTCCCACTTATAGGGACACCACTGGACATAGAAGTCCAAAAGCACATGCTCACACAACTAAAACTACTGAGCCTAAGTTGCGGTCCAAATCGGGCCTCAAGTCCTCCAGACTGGCCCATCATCAAAACACAGAAAACACATCTCGCACCTCATCCATGGGATCCACAAGCTGTCGATGTACAGCTGATACCGAGCGCTTACATACGTAAACGAGTGAGTGGAAGGAATTCAAAGAGATACGCTTCAAGCTGAATCAAAGTCGCACGATAACGAAAGCAAGATGGGAAGTTTATCCTAAATGCCCGGTAGCCTCTCGAAAATAGGTATGGATGTCATCATACTGATACGCAAGACTCTATTAGGAAGTTGCTCATGACTCGTAGAACCTATGAACCTAGAGCTGTGATACCAACTTGTCATGGCCCAAAATCTAACTAGTCGTGATAGCACCTAACCTGACCCGCTAGGTTAGCCAAATAGCAACAATCCAATTCAAATGAGCTTACTGAGAGAAATAATGATAATATAACTAAACTTCTATACAAAAATCCCAAGGATTTCTAGTACAAATCATGAGCTTCTAAGATTTAGAGTTTACACACCTGGTATGAAATAAATGCATCATCTGTTCAAAATGTACATAAACAGATTTTTATAAATCTAAAGCTACCATGAACAAGAGGCAGCTACAACCGGAATGCAGGAACATCTCCAATTCCAGCTCCTGCCATATACAGCAACATCAGCTCCAAAATTTGCACGCAAGGTGCAAAAGTATATTATAAGTACAATCGATCCCATGTACTCAATAAGTAACAAACCTAACCTTAGGTTGAAAGTAGTGACAAGCGTGGACAACGGTCAGAGTACAACACCAACAGCCAAGAACAACTCGTTCAAAGTTACAAAAAATAAGCATGCTTCCCACATATAACAGTAAAAGCCCAAAGCTTTCACCGAATCACCAAAATCACAAAAATATGAGTATATCAGAAAATTGTGTTTTTTCCCAAAAACTTTCAACAACTGATAACATGTTTTATTATCAGATAACATGAGGAAAGTACATCTCTATGCTTACATGTCAATGTGCATGTGAAGTCATAAATGTCACAATACCGTACATCATGAGGAAATGCATCTTTATACCTACATGCGAAGTACGCATGTCAAATGTAATGCACTATAGTGATAAACTCATGTGCTCATGCTCTCGGAGTATTCAACCTTACTCAGCATGCGCAATCACTCAAGACTCTCAATCACTCGGCACTCGCACTTAGTAGGTATATGCGCTCACTGCTGGTATGTCAGACTCCGAAGGGGCAGATCCTTCCCAAGCGCTAATATAATCCAATCATGGCATGCTGCGGCGTGCAGCCCGATCCTATCATGAATCAATAAAGTCTGTTGCGGCATGCAGCCTGATCCCATAAATATGACTCACAATCATGCCATCGGCCTCACTCAGTCATCATCCTCTCCAGTCTCTCTTCCTCACAAATCTCATGCCATTTAGCCCAAACAATGATAACATGATGTGACAAATAATGATAACAGAGACTGAGAAATGATATGCAAATGAATGAGTATGACCGAGTATATATAATTGCAATTTAAGCAAATAACACAACAATAGAAATGACCTCAGTGGGTCCAAACAGGATAAGCATATAACTTAAACATGGTTTCTAACTTGAATCACGGCTCAAGTATTCTAGCACATAGAAATTTCATGGATAGAAACAAGATTACGTCACTACACAATACCACAGAATCAACCAACTCATAATTCATACGGTGCACGTCTACACATCTATCATCTAGTATGTGTGTCACCTCAACACCAAACACATAACATGTATATTCAGGGGTTCATACCCTCAACATTAAGTTTAGAATTGTGACTTTTCTCGAACAAGTCGAATCCAATATCGAGCAAGCCAAATAATACTCTAGAAATGCCATCCCGCGTGTACCGACCTCTGAACGGATCGAGACTAGCCAAAAGTAACTCAAGAACATCAAATAATGCTAAAGAAAACAAACCAATCGATAAAGGTCGAATCGTTAATCAAAAGTCCAAAGTCAACCAAAATGTCAAACCCAAGCCCGCACCTTTGAACCCGACAGAACTCACAAAATCTGGCAACCCATTCAATTACGAGTCCAACCATACTAGTTTCACTCAAATCCGACTCCGAATCGATGTACAAAACTCAAAAATTCACCTTATGAAATTTTAGACAAAACCCTCAAATTCCTCTTTGCAATTCATAATCCAAATGCTATATACGAAGATAGATTCATGAAATATAATCAAAATCGGGTAGAGAACACTTACCCCAATCTGTATGGTAAAAAGCGCCTAAAACTAATCTCAATGCGAGCTTCATAGCTCCAAATATGCAAAAATAGTTGAGACCCACGAAAATAGAGTACTTATAATCATTTGACGGCATAATGAATCACGATCGCGGAAATACCATCGCGATTACGAAGAAGAAAATGCACTTCCCCTGAAAATGCACTATGCGTTTGCGATCTTACTCATGCGAACGCGATGCCCACAGATGCCAACTCTCCACGAACGGGGAGGAGAACTCACCAACTCCCAGCTCCCGATCTCTGCTCTACGTGATCGCGGTACCCTGCATGCGAACGCCAACAGTAACCAACACAACCCTACGTGAATGCGGTCATCCAATCGCGACCACGATGAAGAAAATGCCCAACTCCATATTTTTCCTCTACGCGATCGCACCTCCACCTTCACGATCAGAAGGACAATTGGGGCACTAGACACCAGAAGAAACCAGCAACGCAAATATGAAGAAAATGATCCGAAATCAATCCGAAACACGCTCGAGCCCGTCAGAACCCTGTCTGAACATGCTAACAAGTATCATAACATAACACAGACCTACTCGAGGCCTAAAATCATGCATAACAACATCAAAACCACGAATTGCATCTCAAATCGAGCTTAAATGAACTTTTGACCTTTCAACTTCCAAAATTCATATCGAACCTTACTCGGAATGAAGTCAAATTTTGAACACAAGTCCTAAATGATATAACAAAGCTATTCTAATTTCCAGAACCAAAATTCGGACCCGATATCATCAAAGTCAACTCCCGATCAAACTTATGAACATTCTAAACTTTCAAATTGCTAACTTTCGCCAATTAGTGTCGAAACCTTGTAGAAATATCCAAATGCAAATTCGGGCATACGTCCAAGTCCAAAATCACCATTCGGACCTAAAGTAACCATCAAAACTCCGATCGGAAGTTAAATACTCAAAAGTCAAACTCTTTCAACTTAAAGCTTCCTAGTTGAGAATCATTCTTCCAAATCAATTCTGAATCATCTGAAAACACAAACCTAGGATACACACAAATCATAATACATCATACAGAGTTATCCATGCCCTTAAACCACCGAGCGAAGTGCAAATGCTCAAAATGACCGGTTGGGTCCTTACATTCGTTGCCAAAATATCAATCCCGTCATTTACTTTAAAATAGGCTGCGAAACGTTGGCATGTTTCTTCTAAACAAAAGTCTGAAGCATTGTGTCTAGGAGTAGGCATAATTTGAGCAAATCCGAAATCCAAACCGAAATTCGAATTTTTTAGCTTTTTGGTTTGGATTTTCGAATTACGGATTAGATTTTGGATTTAATTTTTAAAATTTTTGCATTTCAGATTGGAAATTGGATATTGGATTTGGTACTTCAAATTTTTGGATATCCGAAAATCCGAAATTTTTATACTTTATATTTAGTCAATTATCCATATGTCAATAGTAATAAGTTCAACACCCTACCCATTAGATATTATCTCATATATTCAATATTAATTACTAAGTTACTGTCAGAATACTTTCTATTTGGACATGATTTTACTATTGCTACCTCTTATCGGTTGTATTAATGTCTCTGTTGTATTTTTTAAAGTAATAACTCCATTACATGAATACTTTATTTGGATGATTGCGGCAATAATGAGGAACTTTTCAGGCAATTTAACATGAGTACTTCATTTGAATATTCATTTTTGCAAAAAGTAGAAACATCTCAATTTATACTGCTCAAAACCGAAAATCAATAATATCCAAACCAATTAATCTGAAACCGAACTTAAAAAATCTGATCCAATCCGAACTTATTTGGATTGGATTTGGATTGTCATTTCTTTAATCCGAAAACCAAAAATTTAAACCGAAATTTTCATATTCAATCTGAACTGCCTGAACGTCTACCCTTAATTGTGTCTGTTTATATAACGTTTTTTCCTTCTAATAATTACGGCAATTAGGTATTTAGAAAGGACATTTAACTAATTTAAATTTTAAAATTAGGGGTTCATGCTTTTACTATTTTAGATAGATAGATTATAGATAAATAGATAAATAAAATGTAGCCACTTATGGTGTTTTCTAGAAGAAGAAGAAAAAAACATAGTAGATGAAATGTGTGGCTATAAATTATGATAGTCAGATCCGTACTCACACGTTAAACCTCAGATATTTGCCTTTGCTCGTCATTGATGACGACTTCATTTTATTTTCTTCCCCACGAAAATGGTAGATATGATATGGAGGGACGTAGGGAAGAATTATTGGGACAAACCTAGTGAGTGAAAATGGAAACAGTTGACATGATAGTAAAAGCATCTTGTGCTGCGATAGTAATTACTCTGTTGGTGTGTCATGTTGAGGTTTTTTGGTTTTAAGATGAAATAGTCTTAAAATGAGGGTGAATGGGAAATGGAGGGAAAATGAAATTTTTTGAGTAAAATTTTAAGTTTTCTCCTCTTGACAATGAGACATTGTCCCATATTGGAAGAGGAAAAGAATTTTGGTGGGTATATATATAATTGCTCTTCTTGTATCTCTTAAAGAGTTAAGAAGAAAGCAAGCCTCGCGCCGTCGTCGTCGTCGCTCGCTCGGCTTCGGCTTCGGCTTCGGATTGATTGATTAATTTTTTGGACCAAATTTATTTGTTAATAGTAAATATTAACGTAAGATTATCCGCATTTGTAACGGATATGTTCCAATCTAGATTATAGATAAATAGATAAATAAAATGTAGCCACTTATGGTGTTTTCTAGAAGAAGAAGAAAAAAACATAGTAGATGAAATGTGTGGCTATAAATTATGATAGTCAGATCCGTACTCACACGTTAAACCTCAGATATTTGCCTTTGCTCGTCATTGATGACGACTTCATTTTATTTTCTTCCCCACGAAAATGGTAGATATGATATGGAGGGACGTAGGGAAGAATTATTGGGACAAACCTAGTGAGTGAAAATGGAAACAGTTGACATGATAGTAAAAGCATCTTGTGCTGCGATAGTAATTACTCTGTTGGTGTGTCATGTTGAGGTTTTTTGGTTTTAAGATGAAATAGTCTTAAAATGAGGGTGAATGGGAAATGGAGGGAAAATGAAATTTTTTGAGTAAAATTTTAAGTTTTCTCCTCTTGACAATGAGACATTGTCCCATATTGGAAGAGGAAAAGAATTTTGGTGGGTATATATATAATTGCTCTTCTTGTATCTCTTAAAGAGTTAAGAAGAAAGCAAGCCTCGCGCCGTCGTCGTCGTCGCTCGCTCGGCTTCGGCTTCGGCTTCGGATTGATTGATTAATTTTTTGGACCAAATTTATTTGTTAATAGTAAATATTAACGTAAGATTATCCGCATTTGTAACGGATATGTTCCAATCTAGATTATAGATAAATAGATAAATAAAATGTAGCCACTTATGGTGTTTTCTAGAAGAAGAAGAAAAAAACATAGTAGATGAAATGTGTGGCTATAAATTNATAGATTATAGATAAATAGATAAATAAAATGTAGCCACTTATGGTGTTTTCTAGAAGAAGAAGATATGATATGGAGGGACGTAGGGAAGAATTACTGGGACAACTGTAGCCAAGTGCTCTTCCCACCATGATTGTGCTTGCTCCACAAACAAGCTAATGCTTGCTCCAC